>CAEGAE010008307.1:0-25494 GCA_903067095.1 Girardinus metallicus | reverse complement strand
CGAATCAACCATCCAACCACCATCCAACCAGCGAATCAACCATCCAACCACCATCCAACCAGCGAATCAACCATCCAACCACCATCCAGCCACCATCCAGCCAGCGAATCAACCATCCAACCATCATCCAACCAGCGAATCAACCATCCAACCACCATCCAACCAGCGAATCAACCATCCAACCACCATCCAACCAGCGAATCAACCATCCAACCACCATCCAACCAGCGAATCAACCATCCAACCATCATCCAACCAGCGAATCAACCATCCAACCATCATCCAACCAGCGAATCAACCATCCAACACCATCCAACCAACGAATCAACCATCCAACCAGCGAATCAACCATCCAACCATCATCCAACCAACAAATCAACCATCCAATCACCATCCAACCATCATCCAACCAACGAATCAACCATCCAGCCACCATCCAATCATCATCCAACCAACGAATCAACCATCCAGCCACCATCCAATCATCATCCAACCAACAAATCAACCATCCAACCAACGAATCAACCATCCATCCATCCATCCATCCAACCATCATCCAACCAATGAGTCATCCATCCATCCATCCAACCAACCATTGATCAATAAAACCGTCCATCTGAATATAATATTTGGTCATATATGTATATTTGGTTACAGCTGCTGTGTGTTTCAGTAGCACACAGTGAGTTGATCGGGTCGGTTCCACCCGACCCGGTTCCTCTCACAGCTCAGGTCTTCAGACACTTTAGATGATGAGAGGCCAAAATGCAACCAGAAGCCGATCGGAGGCTCCAACTCTAATGTTCAATAAGATCAACATTTTTAATTTCTAATTAGATAAAAAGTACTGCAGATACATAAAAAACATTTTACAATAATTTCATGTAAACAGAACAACATCTATCCAGAGACGTTTACTGAGAAACAGAGAAATCTGATTTAATTCATTAGACTGGATGAGTTCATGTTACTGAGAATAAAATACTTTTTATCTGTTTCATTCAACAGAGTCCAAAATAATTTTACAAACTGGATTCCTTCAATCAGGCAAACGCTCCAAACCATGTTTAGCTTTGGATCTACTTCATGTATTAATATTTATATTTATAAACTTAGCTTAACAGACAGGCAGAAATAATTCATATTCTAGCTTTTTGTAATCATTTTCCTCCCAGGTGGTAAAATGTTTTCAGCAAAGCTTCGCCGATCGATGGTGTGTTTTGTGCCGTTTGTGCTGCGGCTCAGTGCATGAACTGTGCTCAGGTTATATAAGACGGGCTGCAGGCCGGAGCGCAGCAGCATCCAGATGCATAATGCAGCGGGGTCGTGACCTCACACTCCGAGGTGTTCTCAGATTAGAAACGGCTGCATTTGCTTCTCATTTGAAATTTAATTCTCTGGCTTTACATGTTCAGATCAGCCACTCAGAAACTTTCAGCCGTTTTTTCTTTGCAGTTTTCCAGAGAAGTTTTCCAGGATTCGTTGCTCAAGGGCACAGCGGCAGCCGGACTCAGTTTCCACCTGAGACCTTCCAGTCCCGCTGAAAACAGGAGGCCCCACTCTGCCCACTGGGGCAGAAACAGTCCCACTCCCACTCTGTGGGCATCACAACATTAACCAATGAGCTGGCATTTAGACGGCTAATGAGGCGGCTAACGTGGCGCGGCGTGTCGGCGCTGATCAGAGGGTTGAACCTTCTGGCTGGAGGAGGCTGAGCTGCGGCTCTCAGGGCGAAATAATGACGGCCTGTGTTACAGGGTGAATTCAGGGCTTTGCTGCCCAGCTGTGTGCCTGATAAAAATACATTTCTACAGGAAGAAAGTGCGGCTGAAGCAGCAACCTGCTGATGGAGGAGTGAATAGAAAACGACCTCCTCTGTGGTTTCCTTTCTCCTCCGGAGGAACGCTAAAGAAAAGTGTTCCCTTTGCACATTTTACTTCTAGCTCAGTGACGAGCGCAGTGAAAGGGAAAAAAGGGCAGCACAGACGTTTGTTGGAACTGCAGCGGAGGTGGAAATTAAAATTCCCATTTTTCAGCTTTATCTGCCTCAGCAGTGGCACGTGTGGCGAAGGAAAGCTCTTTATTATTGACGGGAAGGATTTAATCCAGCGAACCGGAGCGGCTCCTCCAGAATAAAGACCCAGAACGACTCAGGCTGATCGGGTCGGCGCAAATATCAACTATTGTTCAGTAAGTTTAACCTGCAGCAGAAATCGGATTTAATTACAATAATTCCTGCAGAAACATCTGGCAAGAAAATCACTATAAGTAAAAACTGTTTCAGCGATTATATCAAATATAGATTATATAACAGATTTAACAACGTTAGCAAATTGTTTCATGTTCTGTAAAACATCTGAAGCTGATTTCACTCAAAAACAAACATTAAACATTGAAAACTAAAAAGTTTTTAAACTCAGAAATCAAAGTTCATCAAGTGGATTTAACAGGAGAGACGTCGTTTATCCATTGTTTTTAACTTCTGATAGGTTATCGATAATAAATTATGAGTTGTTTTAACTTAGTTCTGCAACCTGGAGACTTTTAAAGGACCCGTTTGTGGTGATTACTGCCACCTAGTGTCCATCCAACAGAATATCTTGGTAACAGGAGAACCTGCAGGTCTTGACTGTTTTTGTTTCCATGTGGATGAAAAGGTTCTGGGACGTCGGCGGGTTTGGAACCAACAACCCATTTGAGAAAACCTTTGAGTCTGAGCCAGGTTTTAACTCGTGGTGTTTTTTGTTCTGCTGTCGGTCATCAAACTTCAGGAAATCAGGCGTTTCCTTCTAACGAGGACGTTTATCTGAAACCTGCAGGAACAGGAAACGTTTTCTTCTTCTGCTCTTTTTATGACAAACTGAAAAAGTTTGTTCTGCTTTATACCGACAGCAGTGTTTGGTTTTTACTAAGCAGGTCTGATGATCCTGGTGGTTCTGGACGACACACAGAACTGCAGGAACCATGTTAGCGAGGTCGGCCGGGTCAGGCCAGCTGATGGACCGTCAGCGGTTCTGCTCCTCCCTCCATCTTTCTGCCCAGCTCGTCAGAACTCGGCTCCTTCCTCTTTGTGCGGCGCGATAAATAATAATGAGTGAAGCAGCGCCGGCGTGCTCACTCTTCCTCACCGCTAGGGGGAGCCGCAGGGAGAAAAGCTGCTGGTTCGGACCGGAACGCCCTGGTAGAAACAAAGATGGCGGTGTTGGGGGAAACTCTGATTATCGGTGATCTGTGAGCTGAGCAGGCGGTAGAGCCGCCACAGCTGAGCTCCAGGCTTACATAACGTCCTGCAGGCTGAAAACCAAACTCCCCTTTGGAAAAGGTCAGAGCTCCTGCGCCATCTGGCAGCTCGCAGACCTCAGCTAAACGGCTAAATATGACGCAGAGCTCTCAGGAGGCCGACGGGTCACCGTGAAACCACAGAATACGGGCCGGACCGTCCGCTGATCGGCCCGGCTTCATGGAGAGAAAGTAATCTGACCCAGTAGGACCAGGAGGTCCTCAGTGGAGGAACCACAGGTCCATACTGGCGGCTAGAGCCTCATGTTGGTCAACTTTCCACTGTCTGACCAGATCCTGAAGAAAACAGGAACCAGCTGGACTCTGTGGTCCGGTCCAACTGTTCTGGACTTCAGCTCCAAGAACAGGAAGTCCAGAACATCAGCAGCTGTTTCCACCGGCCGCTTCAAGCCGAGTTGTTGCGTTTTTAAGTGTTAGCATCGAGCGCATGTGAGCCAAGCTAGCGGTGCGGCTTCAAACTCGACTCTTCGTTGGTGATTCTCCAAACCAAGAACGAAATCTTCCAAACGGTGAAAGGCGGTTCCTTCTTCTACTGCTGAACAGGCGGCCTGTTGATGAGCTCCAGCGGCGCTGCCCCCTGGTGGCCGGAGGTTTGATTATGTGCCGAGCAAAAATAACAGACATGAAAACTAATTTCCTCCTGAGTTACCAGATCTCTGGACCCAGAACCTCATCAGACCCAGAACCTCATCAGACCCAGAACCTCATCAGACCCAGAACCTCCATCCGACCCGGCAGCTCCAGAACCTCATCAGACTTCATGTCTGTTTGGACAGAGATGAAATCACTCCGTTCTTCTGACCATGAAAAGGTTCTGATTCTGGTCAGACAGTCGGACCTCATCAGAGTCGGTTCTGTTCATTGAGATTTGAAAATACTTGGTTCTGCTCAGGCTGAGGTCTGGACTTGGACTAGGCCAGAGGAACAGCTCGGTTCTGTTGCGGTCGTGTTTGGACCAACCTTTGGCTGTTGGAGGAACGGACCACAGCATGACCCCTCCCCCACCGTGCCTGGTCCAACATCGTCCCAGGAGTCTCATCCCCCCTCCTGATGCTGACCACAGTCCGGCGGCCATCTTGTTTCTAGAAAGATGGGGGCAGCCAGACTGGTACAGGGTCTTGACCTTTAACCTTGACCTGCTAACTGAGGCCTGTAGACAGAGATTTCTCTGGAGAACAATGGATGACCTTTGACCCCTCCCCGGCTGTTGGTTCTGATGTTTCTCCTCCTTCAGGTCGGGTAACCTGGGCTGGATCCTGCAGCAGCGGGTCGGATCCGGAGGATCGTCGTCTCCCTTCCGTCTCTACCAGATGTTTGGCAGCTGGACGTTGGTTTGGCGTTTGTCTTGATGCTCTGATGATTTCAGGGCCATGATGTCGTTTATGACCCGACATGAGGACCGGCGGACCGCAGGTCTGCACCGGTTCTGTGGCTCAGACCCAAACTGCTCCCTGGATGTTTAACCCCCAGCAGCTGCCAGCCTCTTCCTGGCCTCCTCCTGCAGCCAGCTGCTGCAGAGCGGCGCTGAGCGTGCAGACCGGTGCTACTGGTCCAGTCTGAGCGACCGGCGCTGAGTCAGCCCAGCTGCTTGCTGGAGGTCCGGATCCGTTGGTGCCAGCGAGTCGGAACGTGAAGCTGCTGTCCTTCCTGCTCCAGCAGGTGGATCCAAACATCTCCTCCATCCCTCATCCTGCTCTCCTCCTCTCTCCACCGCTCCTCCCATGTTTCAGCTGAAACGGAGAAGAGGCGCAGAGCCGACCCCCCGCTCTTCCTGTCGGCGCTGCGGCGGCCGATCCGAGTCCAGCCGGTGACAAACGTCCGCCTGCTGCGAAGGACTGTGCTGAATCAGGAGCCGGCGCGGCGTTGGGACGGCGCTGATGGACGATCCATCTTCTAAATGAATCAAACTGAAACAACATCTGCTGCTTGGCACCAGCCGCCGGGAGGAGCGCCGCGCTTATTCTGCCGCCGCTCAGTTTTATGCTTCTGACCTTTTTATGGATCCGACTGCTGGCTGCGTTTCTCAGCCTCTGGTTCTGAATCTAGTGTTCAGAACCAGAGGCTGAAGCAAAGAGCAGTTTGATCCGTTTTCCATCTTTAATTAGATTTAAATACAGAAATCAACACTGTAAAAACACAAAAACCTGTTTTGGTTTAGTTTCTACTGCAAATATTTGAATACACTTGAAATAAAACTAAACTAAACTAATTAACTATTCAGTAAGTTATAGGATCTTGTTTTATATACTAATATATAAAACAAGATCCTATAACTTAAATAATCCATAATAACATAAATAATATTTATGTTATTATGAGTCATTTTTTAAGTTTGGTTTTAGAACGTGTTAATTTTTTATTTGATGTTTTAAAGTGATTTGTTGCTGCGTTTGTGCAACACTCAGCCACATAAAGTAAACCAGCATCTTTCCAAATGTTGGGCTTCAACATGGGGGCCGCGGCCCCTCAGGGGGCCGCAGTGGTTCTGAAGAGATTTTTGATTAACTCCACATTTTTAAATACATGTAGATGTGAAATTGATGGAATGAAGACGAAGCGTTTCAGTCAGAGATGCAGGTTGTTCATGGATTATTACATAACCTTTGTGTTTATGAAGTCTGCTTGTTTCTGGTCAGACTTTGGCTGTAATGAATCTGTGTGATTAAATCAGGAAGTGACCACTGTGTTCCTGCGTCTGATTGGTTCCTCCGGCGCAGCGTGTGACCGTCCAGAACCGGCCGGTCCTGCTGGACGAATCCAGGTTAGAGAGCTGCACCTCGGCGCCGGTGATGGAGGTTCTGCAGGTGTTGGGCTCCGTTTTGTTCTTCGCTGAGGGTTTTCCAGCTGGCTGTCCTCATTGTTTCTTCCTCTCTGGGTTTATGAGTAATAAGCTTGAGAGGCTCATCTAAATTCCTGAATATGTTGGTTTTTATCGCAGTGTGGTCATTCAGGCGCTGAGATTTATCCACAAACTTCCCCAGGTGGCTGCAGCTGCTGCAGCTGCTGCTGCAGCCGCTGTCGCTGCTGCAGCCGCTGCTGCTGCAGCCGCTGTCACTGCTGCTGCGTGAATCGGATCCACGCTGACAAATCTCTGCACTCCGGGAGGAAAGCGGCTGAGTCAGGAAGGAAACAAGGTGTTTGCGTTTCACCTGGGCCGTCACAAGAAAACCATAAATCTAGTGTGAAAGTATCGGGCCAAGCGGGGGGAAGTGGTCGGGGAAACCTTCATGTGACTGCAGAACAAACGGCGCTCCGACATCCGCAGGCTGGGCAGGAAGTGATGATGTAATCTGGGTAATTAGGCAGCGGGCGACCGCGGCTGGAGTCTGTCGCCATCTTTACATCACCATGTTTGTCAGCTTCCTGAAAACGGGCCGCAGCAGCAGGAGGAACGCCGAAAAGCAGAAAATCAAAAACCAAAGAGCTGGAGCAGATTGGCAGGACTCAGAGGTCCAGTCAGCAGATCTAACACAGAACAACAAGCTGCCGGTTCTGGTTCTGGTTCTGGTCCATCCTCTGCGTTTTATTTATGACAGTGACAGACTGAAGGGGGATGAATACAAATGCATGTCAACCGCCGTGGATTTGAATTTGTTACTGATCTTATGAATTATTAAACATGATAACTTCTCTGGTTCAAATCTGTGATAAAAATGAAAGATGAAGAGACAAAGCTCTGTGGATCGGATCATTCACTAAATAATTACCGTTTAAATAAAGCAGGATGCATTAGTTCTGATTAACGGGTTAAAAATCTAAATGCAATTAGTCGCATTTTCTTTTTTACATCCAAAAGTCCTGAGCTGGAACTTTAGTATCCACGTGTTTCTGGTACGCCAGTAAATCTGACGCTCAAGCTAACTGCTAACAGCGATGGAGGAAGAAACAGGTTTAATTTCTGCTTCTAAACGATCTGATTGGACGATGGAAACGACTGCTGTTGGCTTCAAGTGGAGCTAAAAAGAGCCTTTCAGCGAAACAAGGCTAGCCTAAAATAGCATCTCAATGCTAACATGTAGCAGCTAACGCTAATGTTAGCGTTTCTTAAGAAGACCCAGGAATGATCAGGACTTCCTGAAACTCTTTGCTCCAATCTTATGGCTGAAGAACCTGAAGATTAAAAACTATAATGAACTCATATGTAATTTTATTTAATAACTTAGCAGCTTTTTAATTGAAAATGTGGATTATTTTGTTGATATACAGTTTGCGATTAAAATGTGATTAATTACAGATCCTGAAATGACCTGGATTAAAGTTTTAATCCAGTCCCAGATCTAAACCTGGACCTTCAGAGGATAAATGATCCTCCAGCGTCACTGTAACATTTCCGGTTTCAGTCCATCGGCTCCGTCTGCGTTCAGGAACATCCGCTGCTCTTTGAAAGGGAACCTGACGGCCTGATCTGAGTTTAAACACTGAAATTTCATCTCAGGAGGTTCAGCTGGTAGTAGTGATGTGAAAGTAACACAGCCGGTCCCGACACCGCAGGACGCTGTGGACTCCAACACGCCTGGACTATTCAGAACATCCACAGTGATTAACGAACCTCAGAGACGGGACATGACTTCATGTTCACACACAAGATGCTAGAGCCATCGCTGAAGGGTGTGTGTGTGTGTGTGTGTGTGTGTGTGTGTGTAGAGCCGTCGTACCTGAAGGTTCCCCGGGTTACTTTCTGTCCATTGTCTGCATGAATGTTGTGAATAACGGTGACATTTTCAAACTTAACCTCAGTAAACCGTTACAGAACCATTTCTGAGGTCGAGCTGCAGTTGAACTCAGCTGGTTATTATTCATGTGTTCATCCTCAGAAGAGACTTCATGAAGAAAAAGCCAGAGACTAAATAACCGCTCTGGCAGCACAGGTCAGGTTTTCTTCAGTCGTGGCTAACGGCAGCAGGTCGTCTGCGTAGAAACAGCAGCGGCCTTTGTTTAGGCCGTGGCAGAAGGTCATCCATCAGGTCACTGCTGGTTGTTGCAGCGGTTGCCTCTCAGCATGTCTCCTGTTTCCTGCGTCTGAGACAAATGTCTGCTGAGTCAGGAAGTACCAAGGTGTTTGCTTCTCACCTGGGTTAGTAGGAACACAGTCATAAATCTGCTGTGAAAGTTTTGGGCCAAGTGGGTGGTGGTAGTGGGGGGTGGGCTGTGCTGAAGGTTGGAGGAGCCGGAGGAACGCGCGGGGATAGACCTTCACAGACGGAATAATGAGAAGACTCATCGCTCTCTGAGGATTTGCAGCAACTTTTCTGTTTGGAGTTTGTTTTAGTTTCATCTGCTTGTCCTGGATTCTCAAACACCAACGCAGCTTATTGTTGATTAATATCTGTAATTCTGGGCTCCTCGCTGCTCCACCAGTAAAATATAAATCTGGAGGAAGACAACAATAACCCCAAAGGTTTTTCAGCTTCCAGCCGAATGAATCCAAAATCCTTCAGAAAATATTTGAAAGAGGCACAAAATTCACATAAAAGAGACACAATGTCAACTGGACACTCAGAGATCATATTAACGAGAAGAAAAGAATCAACCAACATTCATTATGTTGTCTTTATCAATCATAGACGAGTCATCAGAGACGTTTTGAAATGTTAAAGGTTGACGGAAACAATGAATAAATAAAAAACTTTTGCTTTTTCTGAAAAAGATGAAGGCAGAAATCCAAACCTCAACTGGAGGATCAGCTCTGGTTTTCTGACATGTTTGGTCCACGTTAGCTTAGCCATCGCCTTCATTATTCCATTCACATCTCACTTCACTGCTCAGTCTGGGTTTTCTCCCATTCACTTGGATTCCTCTGGTAGATTTTCTACTGGCCAATCAGTGAACAGAAGGAGAAGTTGTGAACGATGTCGTTCATTTTCTGCTCAGTTTTAGATTTATAGTCTCTCTGTAGTTTTATCAAAGGCAGAGGAGGAAGTGAGGGAATCTGGTCAGTCCATATTGGTCACATCTCCAAATACTGAACTAACAGCGGATCGTCTGGTCACTGTGGAGGACGACTGTCCATGCTAGTTAGCATCGACGGATGCTACGACACCTCATGTGTAACCTGACTGACTCTGTCCAAACCAGTCGATGAAATAAATCTAATTTATTTGTTTTCTTATTTTTGTGACATTTTAAAAGTTCATTTGGATGGAAACATAACTCAGTCCTGTCAGGATTTTGTGATTATTTTCCAATCAAACTCACAGACTTTGTGGCCTTCGTTATATCTGAAAGACATTTTGAGATCTTTTCATGTCCGACAGTAAATGGGACTTTTCATTAGTCGCCACATCGATGACAAACTATAACTTGACATTTAGTGAGGAGAGAGACAGTAGGAAACACTGCCCCCTGCTGGTGGGAGTTAGGATGATTTAAGCCTGACGTGTTGGATCAGGTTATATAAAGTCACATTTATGCATTTTGATGAAAAACCTTGTTGGTTTCGTGTGAACTGGACTGTAGAGAAGAACAGCAGCTTGTTACTGTGACCGATTGGAAAAAGGTCTCAGGGTGTGAAAACTACAGCGCCTTGAAGTCCAGCTGGAGCTCCCACCAGGTCGGTGTGTGTTCTGCAGAACCGGGCCGGTTCCTACCGTCAGGGAAGCAGTTGTCCGGGTCCATGGCCTCTTCGGCCAGCTCTGAGTACTCGTCCTCTTCCTCGCCAGGCTTCCTCAGGTCCACTGTGCTGCCCTCTGATAGGCTGATTTCTTCTTTCTGCTGAAGGAACCAGAAACAACCATGTGATGAGCTGATCGGGTCCGAACCGGGTCCGGACCGGGTCCGGACCGGGTCCGGATCGGGTCCGAACCGGGTCCGGATCGGGTACGGACCGGGTCCGGACCGGGTCCGGATCGGGTCCGGACCGGGCCACAGGAAGTGATGAAAGACGACCAACAATTGGACCCGGTCTCTACGGTGTTCAGGAAGCCGGCCTGCCTCCAGTATTTGTGCTATAAACTTTTATCCTGTCTTTGTGCCCAGAGCCGCTTCGTTTCTCTGCAGGATGAGTCAGAACCGTTCAGAACCGGCAGGATTCCTGGCAGCAACAAAACTAAACCTTCAGCTTCCAAAACGCAGGAAAACCACCGTCTGTTCACCTAAAACCAGGACGACAGGAAACCCCCCAGCCCCCCGCTACATCAATCCCAGCTGACTTTAAAGGTCCCAGTTTGCTGAGCATCATGGGAGTTTAACTCCACAAAGAGACGATGGAGGGATGAGCTCCTGCTGAGGACGGAGGGAGAGAAATCTGGACGCTCTGTCTTTTGTCTGGACAAAGAAACGGCAGAAGCCTGCGTGTGTGTGTGCGTGTGTGTGTGTGAACAGGTGAGCTAACTACCTGAGTCAACAGCCACTCATGAATACATTCAGAGCCTGAGAACAGAGAGCAGCGACTGTGACAAATGCCAGCAGCCTTGGACACAAACGCAGGCAGAGGTGAAGCCAAACACACACACACACACACACACACACACACACTCTCTCTCTCTCTCTCTCTCTCTAATCTCTGACACACACACGCTCCCAGAGTCGTCCACACCCAGGCTGGATAATGCAGCCTGCTGACAGCTGACGTCTGTAATGAGGAGTTTAAATGTATTTCAGTTTGTAGATCCAAGCTGGAAGAAAACGCAGAACCGGCCCGGTTCAGGGACAGAACCGGAGGAACCGGAGGAACCGGAGGAACCAGAGTTCTGCAGGCCGACCCAATCAGAGAGCAACCAGCTCATATAAAACACATAAGAACCTGGATCCGTATTTATCGGGTCCGAACCGGGTCCGGTGGACCTCAGTGTTCGCACCCCACCAACCGGACCGGACTTTCTAAACGGACCGGAGTGGGACTGCAGCCTTAAAGTTCTCCTGATTGTTCACGCCGTCAAACCGGGCCGAGACTCAGAAGAATTCTGCCTCACGGAGCCGCAGGAAGAACAGAAGACAGACATGAGGTTACAGGTTAGCACTGCTACCACGCCCACAGCATCACAGGTCCTCCACCGTGCTTAACAGAGGAGCTTTTCCACATATTCATCCTGTTTCCCACCAGAACCGTCTGACCCGATCCGGTTCTGGAGCTGGTTCTGACTACAAACCCAAATGAATTTACTGCAGCAGCTGTTTTCTGCCTGTACGCGTCTGCCTCTCTTTACAGACATGGTTTCCTGTTTTTCCCGTTTTGTAGAGGGCAGTAGAAGGCTGCTCCTGTGTGTCGGGTCAATCAGGAAGTGATTGATTATTGATTAAAAGTTCTAAACGCTCCGTCGTCTCCCAGTGTGGTGGGCGGAGCCTGCTGCTCTGCTCTGACCATCAAACATGTTAGAATAACTCCCCGTCCTTTTGTCCTTTGGGTAAAAACGCAGCCAGGCTTCTTCACGACTCTTGTTTCATTATCCGTCGCCATGGTAACAGATGCTTATTTCCCCACACAGTCATTCATCTTTACTTAAAGGCACAGAGGAGCGCTAACAAGGACAGACCGACATCAGTCAGCGGGACGCTTTCTGCTTAGAGAGACAGAAAACGGGACATCGTTCATCTAAACTACAGAAGAAGAAAAACACAGAAGAAGAAAAAACAACCAGGAGCTCAGAGATGGATGGAGGCAGGCAGTCCAAAATGGCCCAAAACGGCCCAAAAAGCTCCAAAACGCTCCAAAACGGCCCAAAACGCTCCAAAATGGCCCAAAACGCTCCAACACGCTCCAAAAAGGTCCAAAACGGCCCAAAAAGGTCCAAAATGCTCCAAAAACGTCCAAAACGGCCCAAAAAGCTCCAAAACGCTCCAAAACGGCCCAAAAAGCTCCAAAACGCTCCAAAACGGCCCAAAAAGGTCCAAAATGGCCCAAAACTGTCCAAAACCGAACAACACCGTGAGGAAACAAGATAGACCCAGAATCTGATCAGCAGAACCAGACAGAACCAATCAGAACCAAACAGAGGCGAAACAGAACCGGGTCCGTTTGAAGAACTGATCCAGTCTCAGTTATTTAAAATTATAAAGAAGAAATAAAATTTATTTTGTGTTTGTTTTGAAGGAGAATTTAAAATATATTAATGATCAATTTTCGAAGATTAAATATGAATAAAAAATGAGAAATTAAAACTGGATAAAAGTGTTTTTTGTTCTTTTGCAGAAGAGAAAAAAACATGTTTTTACCGTTTTGGTTCAGCTTGTATCATATTTACTGACCCAGATGAGTCGGTTCTGGTTCTGGTTCTGTAACAGTTCAGGGTTTCTCTGTTCTGATCGGTTTGATGTTCCTCTCAGGAGGCGAATCAAAGCCTCCACCTGCGCCTGCTGACACCTGCGGAGGTCAAAGGTCATCTCAGCCTCACTGAGTCACTTCCAGGTGCAGAAACACGGCGGGTCCGGTCCAAACCGGGACAGAACCTGCTGGGTTCTCATGTTTCAGCTCTTACTTCACAGAGAAAGGTCTGGAGAGTGGTTCTGATGGGTTCTGATGGGTTCGGTTCTGTTTGGACCTGTAGAACCTGATCTCCGTTTCTTCTTCAGTCCAAACTAAAATAAAAATCATCAAATTAATGAAACAGAGGACCGGAACGGAGCCAGAACCGGACCGGAACCGGACCAGAACTCATCAGAACCAACATCCAGATGGCCGATGCTCTGCTCGCTCAGCGGACCCGCTCCTGGAGTCGGAACCACAGATGAACCGGGCCGCTGACTCATCCCATGCAGCAGCAGCGCTGCTCACCTGCCTATCTGGGTCAGAACCGGGCCAGCGCTCGCCGTCTCAGAGCATTTTTCACCCTCAGGGTGCTGATCCAGCGAGCAGCGCTCAGATGAAGCGGCGTGAAGAATCTGCGTGTCAGAACTTTCTGGGTTTGGACCCGAACGGAGCAGCTGGAGAACCTGCCTTCATTTATCCTCTGCAGGAACAATAATAGGTTCTGATGACGCTGGAACACCGGGCCGCCGCAGCTGCAGAACCTCTGAGGAGCGCGAGATCCGACCAGTTAGACCGGACCGGATCAGAACCGGCCCTGAACCAGAACATCCTGCTGGGCCAGACGGACCCGGACTGAGTCAGAACAGAACACGACACAAATCAGTCACTTCCTGTTAGCAACACACACCAGCAGGAACTCACACCGCATTCCAGGAACTCACACCGCGTTTCCAGGAACTCACACCGCGTTTCCAGGAACTCACACCGCGTTTCCAGGAACTCACACCGCGATTCCAGGAACTCACACCGCGTTTCCAGGAACTCACACCGCGTTTCCAGGAACTCACACTGCGTTTCCAGGAACGTTTCCTGGAGCGTTTCCAGAAGCGTTTCCAGGAACTCACACTGCGTTTCCAGGAACGTTTCCTGGAGCGTTTCCAGGAACGTTTCCTGGAGCGTTTCCAGGAACGTTTCCAGAAGCGTTTCCAGGAACTCACACTGCGTTTCCAGGAACTCACACTGCGTTTCCAGGAACGTTTCCAGGAGCGTTTCCTGGAACACACACGGCGTTTCCAGGAACACACCGCGTTTCCAGGAACGTTTCCAGGAACGTTTCCTGGAGTGTTTCCAGGAACGTTTCCTGGAGCACACACGGCGTTTCCAGGAGCGTTTCCTGGAACACACACGGCGTTTCCAGGAGCGTTTCCAGGAACGTTTCCTGCTTCCAGCAGAGCCTCAGATTTCACTGGACTGTAGATAAAAGTCATATTTCGGTTCATGATCTCTGATTTGAACTCAGCAGGAGTGAAGAGAAATCAGCAAATCTCTCAGAGTTCAGACGACTTCTGATCGTTTCAGCAGCAGAAATGTTCCCCGATTTAAAAGCTCTGGCTGAAGTGGTGCTTGTAATCCCAGGTGGTTCCTCCTCCAGCCGACACCAGAACCAGAACCAGAAGCGTTTTACTGAGGTCATCGTTTAATTTACAGCTTGTTGCGTTATCGGGTCGGGTCCTCACCTCCTCCTCTCGCTCCTCGTCCGCCTCGGACCCCTCGGACGCCTCGCTCTGCTCCTCCTGACCCTCCTCCTCTTCCTCCTCCTCCTCTTCCTCCGGAAACTCCACGTCGGACTCTCCGGGGGCGATGGGAACGCTGATGGTCAGGTTGGGGTTGGTCATGTAGCTGTCGTCCTCCGGAACCACGTACTTCTCCACATGGCGGCCTGGAACAGACGGGTCGGGTGGGTTCTGGTTCTGTCCAGATGAACCCAAACTCAGTGTGTGTGTGTGTGTGTGTTACCGATGACGGCGCCGTTGGCCTCGGTGTGAACGGTGCTCAGCCGCTTCAGCTTCATCATGGCTTTGGCCTCTTTTCGTTTCTGCCGGCGCCGCTTCAGGTTCCCGTTGAAGAAGTCCACCACCTAGAACCCCAGAACCATCGGGTCAGAACCAGCGGGTCAGGACCAGCGGGTCAGGACCATCGGGTTAGAACCGTTGGGTCAGGACCGGGTCAGAACCAGGTCAGAACCATCAGGTCAGAACCAGCGGGTCAGAACCAGCGGGTCAGAACCAGCGGGTCAGGACCAGCGGGTCAGAAACAGGTCAGAACCGGGTCAGAACCAGGTCAGGACCAGGTCAGAACCAGGTCAGAACCAGCGGGTCAGAACCGGGTCAGAACCGGGCCAGGACCAGCAGTACCTGTCGGCGGCACCAGCCCAGGCCCAGAGTGATCCGGTGGATGGCGATCTGCAGGTTGTTCATCTCCCCGTCTTCATCTGGGGCGGACAGGTTGTCGGAGCTGAAGCTGCTGAGGAGCAGAGCCAGGAAGAGGTTCAGCAGCTGCAGACAGAGCAGAGGGGCGGAGTCAGAGCCGGTTCTGACCCGGAACACGTCCCATCGCCGGTCACGTCTCGGTGCTTTAATGGACTAAAAGCTGAAAGTGATGCAGCAATAAAAACAAAATGTCTGATTCATTCATGACTCTGACATGGAGCCGATGAACATCAACCCTGCGGCCGGACGGTGGTTACCTAGCAACCAGCAGCTGCTGGAAACCGGGCCACTGGGTCAATAACCGACACCAGGAAGCAAACTGAGCTCATGTCTGGAAACCAGCTGGGCTGGAGTTTATTTGAAGGAATCAGAGTAAAAGGGGCTGAAAACAAAGCAAAGCAGGACTTTACCTGAAATAAATCTAATATTTATAACATGAATTATTAACAAAGAGGTATTAAAGTCTGAGACTCTAATTCATGTTTCTGAACCTGCAGCTCCAGATGAACCAGATAACAGTTTTAATTATACATGCAGGTTTTATCAGTTTAATAAATACACTGAAAGTATCAGCAGGTTTTTAAATCGATTTGTTTTCTTTTTCATATTTCCAATAAAAATCAACATCCCACAAAAGAAAACGCTTTAATTCACTTTTCACAAAAGTTTTAAGTTTTTCTTCATTTTAAAACCAAAAACTGTAAATAGAATATTGTTGTTTTTTTAGTGTAACAACATTTGCTGCAGTGTATGTCATAAATATGATTCCTGAAGCTGGACTGGCTGCAGATCTGATCTAAAGTTTCTGATATTATAATAATTATCCTCCCACAGAGGGAGTTGCATTATTTCTGTGTGTGTGTGTGTGGGTGTGTGTGTATTGATCCCAGCTGCTGCCATGTTTGTTGTCGTTGTGTGTTACTGATCTCTGTAGCTGTCATGGCTCCCCTGACCCAAATCGCTGCCCTCTGACTGGCTGTGTAATCCACCACCAACAGATCGATGATTCTGATTGGCTAACATGGCAACCTGCGGTATTGACCTATGACCTTCCTGCTTTCCAGCCGTCAATACCCAGACTCTGGCAGGAGCGACTGCAGAACCAGCAGACCGTTTCCTCGTTAGCAACTCATTACAAGGGAAACGGCTTTAATTCCAGGTTTGGCCACTTGGGGGCAGCAGAAAGGCTACGATGTTAGCTAACAGCGGATTGTCGCGTCAGTCATGAGAATTAATTAACCATGAGAACAAAGTTCCTCAGTTCCTCTGGTCTGCTGTCAGACCTGAGGCATAAAGTCCAGGTGTTGAGAAAAAGCTCTAGTTACCATGGTAACAGATCCGGGTAAGATGTAAAATGACGCTAAAACGCTCAAACGGAACCAGAAGTTACTTCAATAAAGGACCGGTTCCGACTCAGAGCCGCGATCCAACTGGTTGGACGGATCAAACTGAACCGAATCAGAACCAAGAACCTAAAGAGCGTTCTTATGACTGTGACGTGTTAGTATGGTTTCCTCCTAATGGTCCGGCCGACCCGGTTCCACTGGAACCAGAACTCCATCCTCTGCTCCACCTCCAGCTGCTGTGGTTCTGAGTCAAACCAGCCTGTTCCCCTCCTGGCCTGTGGGGGCGCTGCACCAAGAACCACTGAAGGAAACGACACAAAAACCTCCGAAGACACTGAGAGCAACTTCCTTCTTCACCAGATGGAAACAAGATGGAGGCGTCAGATTTTAGCAGTTGGAGGATTTCTCTTTAGTCTTTGGCTAAAGACCAGGAGCCATTTCTGCTGCTAGCGCTAGACTAGCATGTTAGCTTTTGTTGGATTCACCCAGAATGCCTTGTGCTGCAGTCCACTTCCTGCTTTTGGAGCAGTCGCTGGTTCGCTTGGCGTTCACATTCAAACCGAACCAGAGTTCACTTCAACTAAACAAAGGCCGAGGTTCGGTTAGCATTCGGTTAGCATCCACAAATGAACCGGACTTTCTAGACAAAAACGAAAGCTTAGAGGAGAACGGTCCTTTTCCTCCCCTTCCTTTTCACTATATTGAAGCTTTTTGGATATTTAATTAAGGAGTTTGCAGAGCGAGTCAGTTTCATACAGGCTGAGGGTCCAGTTATTCCCAGACGACATTTCTGGACTTTCTGGTTTTAGAAAACAAGTTTCTGTGACCCAATAAATCCAATCTAGCAACAAAAACCAACTGGGTTTAATCTGGGTTATAATCTGTCAGATTTCAGGAGAGTCAAACTGTGAAGGTAAAGCGTGAAAGGAAGTTTTAAACATTTTTATGACCAATTGTCTCATTAAATCATGATAATAATAATAATTAATAGTTTTGAGTCGATGGGAGAAAAGCTGAAGAAAGTTCAGGATCAGCAGCGGATCAGTTTCTGTTTGGTGACAGAAAGAACCGTCGGTACGGGGGGAGGTCCGGTTCTGGAGCCACCTGCTGCTCCTCGATTAGCTCGACACACACACACACACACACACATCAATTACTTCTGCTTACATCAGTCGATGAGCTGAAACAAACTGAATCAGTTTTTAATGGTGGTTTCCGCCCGTCGGTTTCCATCATGGAGCTGAACGACGTTTACTGGGCCAGCAGAGAAACGCTTCATGGTTTTACTGGAAACTTAATTTCTCCTTCAGTAAACTGGCTGCTGTCCTGGAAACGGCGCCGCAGCGGATCCAGGGGGAACCGGGCCGGGTCGGGTTGATCCAACGCATGACAACAAACCGCCGAGAGCAAAGCCTGCTGGGAAATCCCCAGCAGGGGCGGAGGGAGTCCCAGTAAACCAGAGGAGGCAGACAGAGACAAACTGGGAGAGCTGGGAAGGAGGACAGGAACGGCCTGGGAGACAATGGATCACAGGTAAAGAGGTTTGAACGGTTCTGTTCGGATGGATCCAGTGTTCACTGAGCAAAACGTCACGATTCTTCTTCTCTGTTCCCAAATATCTGAATTTAATTTGATAAAAGTCGTTCGTCTCTGCTCCAGCTGAATCGAGTCAAAATGAACTGAATCGATTAAAAAGAACTGAATCTGTTAAAGAAGGAACTGAATGAGATTAAAATCGAACTGAATGGAGCTGAACCAATTCGAACCAGAACCGGGTCGGTTCCACTGAGGTTAAACGTTCAGAACAAACCCGACTGCAGCTCCGTTCGGACTCAGAACCAGGATCCTGCCGAGTCCAGCTGGAGCTCCACACGTCTGACGAGAGGAAGAGGAGGATGAGGAAGAGTTTGTGGTACCAGGTGTGCCGCAGGTGAAGCGCCGACTCAGCAGAATCTGTTCGGCGGCTCGTTTGTCATGAGCTGCAGCAGCTGAACATCTGCTGCAGCTCGGAGGCTCCGTCGGGCCTGATGGGACCTGCTGCTGCTGGGTCGCCATGGCAACGCCGGACGCAGCGGCCCGTCCCAGTGAAACCGGTCCGGACCGACGTCCTGGTTCTGAGAACCTCCTGGGGAGGAAACTGAACCCCATCAGGAGGCTTCAGGTTCACCAGCCTGGGTGGAAAGTAAGTACACCCTGTTCTTCTTCTGTGGTTTCTGTTCTCTTCATTCATTTCTCTCTTTGCTGTTTGGTGCCATTTTTACTATTTTCTCTAAAGTTCTTTTGTTTCTTCTGAATTTTCAGATTTTCTTTGTTCTTGTATTTTCTATAGTTCTCCTCGTTGTTGCAGAACTCCGTTCCTCAACGCCACGTTTCCACGGATCCTGATCCTGTTTCTTTTTTTCTCTTTTCTTATTTGCTCTAAGTTATTTTTCCAGGTTCATTTTCTTCGCCTCTTTCTTCAGACAAACCTGAACTTGAACTAGATTTTTCAGCTCAGCCCTGCATGTCTCTTGGATCTCGTTATTGTCTCCATCAGACGCTGAAATGCTTCCAGTGTTTCCTGGTTTGGGAATTTGGTGCTTCCTGAGCGTCCGGTCCTCTGGCTGTGACTCCGTGCTTTTGGGCCGGGAGAACTCCTGCAGAACCGATCCAGAACAGAAACAGGAGCAGGAGCAGAACTCTGCAGCAGAAAGCAGCTGCTGCTCTGATTCATCCCATAAAAACACAGAAACATGAAAAGCTTCAGGCAGATTCATCGCAGCAGAGCTGCAGAAATCAGAATCAGCCATTTGATTCTGTTTTTAGTCCTGATTTGGTTCAGAATCCGTCCAAACGGTTCTAGAGGTTCTGTTTAAATGACGTGGCTGACGAGGAAAAACACAATCAGAATATTTGTCTAAAACACTTAAATTATCAGTTTTTCATCAGTTTATGTTTCAAATTCAGCAGAAATTCTACAACTTAAATGACCAGAACTAAGTTTAGTTCGTTTAGCTGCCTGGTTTTTACTTCAATAAAAAAAATACTTACATCAAACATTATTGTGAATATTTGATGGTAACGGTATATTGATTATATGTGTAATGCATTAAAACACATCAATAATTTCCATTTGATTTATCGTTTCTCTCTTTCTACCAAAAACTGGATGATAAAAGTTTCAGTCGGGTTTTAGATCTTAACTCTACAATTATGTTAATTTTATTTGTTGTTTTGTTTATTTGGATATTTAAAGTTTCTTCCAGTTCCAGTGTTGGAATTTAAAGTTTACTGATCTTTGAAAACGTGTTCTTGCATTATTTTCAGTTTGTCATTAGCATCATATTAGTTCAGGTCTGAAAGTAACAATATGATCGTTTATCACAAGAACTTCTGGTTTAATTTATCGTCCAGAAACAGTTTAACCCTGACAGGACCAGACACCAAAAACACATTAAAATCTATTTTTGAGTCTTTTGAATTCAGAAGAGAAACATTTTTTTCCTCCATCTCTACTGATCTGTAGGTCGACTGAAGAAACCAGAACCAGAACCAGAACCTCAGCAGCCAGAAACACCACAGCTGGAACCACAGACATTCAACTAGAGGTGCACCGATTTATCGTCCGGCTGATTTATCGTCCGGCCGATTTTCTTAGTTTTGTGAGATCACTGATCCGCCCATAATGACATGTGAAGCTGATCTGATCCTCCTCAGTAAAGGCCTAAAGATCAGCTGCTGTCTTTGCTCTGCAGTGAGGGTTTGTCTGTTAGCCCCGCCCACCATCTTAGCCCCGCCCACCACGTTATGTCTGAATGTTTACAGTAACAATAGTCGCCCCTCTGTTACCAACTCAGTGACTTTAATATATTTAGCAACGTTTCAGATAAAAAATCTCTTGGCATCATTAAAATCAGAATCGGCAGGTCAGTTTTTTTTAAAGATCAGGAATCAGACGTAAAACTGCAATCGGTGCCTCCCTACTTTCCACCCAGCCCAGCCCAAACCGGGTCCATCCGGTCCGGTTCAGAACCAGCAGCCCCTCTAACACCCCGCGGCGGCGGCGGCCCCCAGAGGAACTCACCACCAGGTTTCCGATAACCATGACCAGCATGAAGACGAGGATGCAGAGCGGCTGCCCCGCCACCTCCATGCAGTCCCACATGGTCTCGATCCACTCGCCGCACAGAACCCGGAACACGATGAGGAAGGAGTGGAAGAAGTCCTTCATGTGCCAGCGGGGGAGGACGCAGTCCTTGGAGATCTTACACACACACTCCTGCAGGAACACAGCAGAGGTCAGACACGGCGCCGGCGCCCGGCCCGGCCCGGCCACCGGGGGGCGACGGCGGCCCACCTGGTAGTTCTTCCCGAACAGCTGCATCCCCACCACGGCGAAGATGAAGACGATGATGGCGAGGACCAGCGTCAGGTTGCCCAAGGCGCCCATGGAGTTCCCGATGATCTTGATGAGCGTGTTGAGGGTCGGCCAGGAGCGGGCCAGCTTAAAAACACGCAGCTGGGGGAGAACAGGGGACAGAGGTCAGAGGTCAACAGTCGGCAACAACAGGAAGGAAAACTTTTCATTTAGGACTCAATCAACTCTGACTGACTGGACCAAATGCAGATCATTTAGATCTGAGTTTCAGATACAAAATGATCAGCAGCCCCAAAAATGCAGGAAGTGGACTACAGCGCAGGGCATTCTGGGTAAAAAACCAAAGCTAACATGCTAGCCTAGCGTTAGCAGCAAAATGGCTCCTGGTCTTTAGCCAAAGGCTAAAGAGAAATCCTCCAACGCTAAAACCCGACGCCTCCATCTTGTTTCCATCTGGTGAAGAAGGAAGCTGCTCTCAGTGTCGTTTCCTTCAGTGGTTCTTGGTGCAGCGCCCCCACAGGCCAGGAGGGGAACAGGTTGGTTCAAATCAGAACCACAGCAGCTGGAGGTGGAGCAGATGTTCTGGTTCCAGCAGAACCGGGTCGACCGGACCATCGGGACGGAAAACAGAGACTTTTTAAAGCAAACACGAGTAAAATGTTGGAAAAGAAGCAGAAGATCTCCTGTTATCCTGGATCTATCAGCAGAACGGAGGATTTTTCTTCTTCTGCAGCATCTATCAGGTCACATAAATCAGAGAAGAAGAAGAAACAATCTGCAGATGCAACCAGTGAGGATGAGGAGGATGAAGGGGTGTGATCATGGGGGGTCCTGCAGGAAAACGGAGATCCTCAGAGTGACACTTCCTGAGATCAGTGAGGACAGATGGAGATCCGAGTTGCTGCTTACGCCTCCGCTCCGCTCTGCCTGCTCGGGTCAGAAACCGGGCCACAGCTGGACTTTTGGGCTAAATCACATCACTGTGCACCGGCCAATCAGCACGCACCGTCAAACCCAAACATCTCAGAGGGAAACACTTCTTGTCGGGTCGGGTTTTCCACCAACAGAAACCAAAACGGTTAAGGCAGGATCAGTGGCTACGCATGTGGGTGCTGCACTAGTGCGGGCGCCAACATGACAACATTATTGCTAGTTGGTATTATCTGTGGTTAACAGCAGTTAGTGTGATCCAGAGGCTCACAGCTCCGACGTACCAGCCGGAAGGAGCGCAGGACGCTGAGCCCCTCCACATCAGACAATCCGAGCTCCATGAGGCTGAGGCACACGATGATGCTGTCGAAGATGTTCCAGCCCGTCTGGAAGTAGTAGTACGGGTCCAAGGCGATGATCTTCAGAACCATCTCCGCTGTGAAGATCCCCGAGAACACCTAGGGAGCGCAAACACAGGGTCACACAGAGGTCACACTGGGGTCACACTGGGGTTACACTGGGGTCACACAGGGGTCACACTGGGGTCACACAGGGGTCACACTGGGGTCACACAGGGGTCACACTGGGGTCACACAAAGGTCACACAGGGGTCACACTGGGGTCACACAGGGGTCACACAGGGGTCACACAGAGGTCACACAGGGTTACACTGGGGTCACACACAGGTCACACTGGGGTCACACAGGGTTACACTGGGGTCACACAGGAGTCACACTGGGGTCACACTGGGGTCACACAGAGGTCACACTGGGGCCACTAAGGGGTCCATGTTTACGGTTCTGACCATGCAGACGGTCAGAACATCTTCAGAACCAAACCCTGCTGGGTTCTGGACAGACTTCAGTTCACACCAACACCGACCCACTGAGACGATGTGAATACATCTAAAGTTCTGAGTCCAGCCAGCCGGGTCCAGTTCTCCAGAACAGCGACTCACTACAACCTAAAACGATGCGAAGCTTCAGTTTCACTTTGATATCTTTAAGTTGCGGCTGCACGGTGGTGCAGCAGGTAGCTCTGCTGCCTCGGGGTTCGATTCCTCAGCCAGGAATCGAACCATCAACTCTGCAGCGAGTCTCCATGTTCTCCCTGCATGGTGGGTTCTCTCCGGTTCTCCGGCTTCCAGTCCAAACACATGACTGGCAGGTTAATTGTCTCTCTAACGTGTGTGTGTGTGTGTGTGTGTGTGTGGTTGTCTGTCTCTGTGTTGCCCTGCGACAGACTGGACACCTGTCCAGGTGACCCCGCCTCTCGCCCAGAACGTTAGCTGAGGTCAGCACCTCCTGACCCCACAGAAAATGGATGGACGTTCAGCTGAACATAATCCTTTACATCGTAACGTTTCTTTGTTCCTTATTTTTAAGTTCTGCATCATTTCCAGTGTGTTCATGCAGAATCAGAACATTTGGTTCAGTTCTGCAATTACTTCAACACAACATCACAACTTTAGAGTTTTCATTTTCTGGCTACAAAAACTCCTACTAAGTTGTTTTAAATGGTTTGTTTTTTATGCAGTAAAGATCATTTTTAAATCACTGTAAATTTACTAAACTACTGTTTGGGGAAATCAAATCTAGTTTTTGTGTTTTGTCTGAACAGACAGACTGAAACTACTAAAGCTGGTTTAACATGAATAATCTCTGTAAAACTGTATGAATACAAGAACTTTATGATCGTCACAGTGCAGTGAAACACAAACTGTGTCTGGTTACAACCAGCAGTGACAGACAGCAGCAGGATGAGCAGAACAGATCCAAACGTTAAACAAATATATAAATAGAGTCATTTATTGTATTTTATATTTTCAAGGCTCTGCAGCAGATCCAGGTTCTGTCACTGGTAAAAGTATTTGGGTCAGTTTCATAATCTACAAGAATCAGAGGAATAAAACTCAGACGTATAAGTGAATGTTTGCGTAAGCAGAGAGAGAAGCGGCCCTGAGCCTCGCTGTCGCTCTGATGATCAGTCCGTCAGGCTGAGAGGAAACCAGGAGCTCCAGAAACTCCCAGGTAAACACAGAGACTCAGCGCAGCTGAGCGAAGGGCAGGGAGAGCCGGAGGGCGGCGCCTCGGCCCGACCCGGCCCGACCCGGCCCGGGTTCGGCCCGCGTCACCTCCGATCGCCGCCGCTCCGCTCCCCGGCAGGACTGGAGCTGCAGCGGTGACATCGTGAAGCCATCTCTACGGTTTCCATGGTAACCAGCAGGCAAACATCAGCAGAACGCTCTGATAAACAGGCAGCACAGTCCCAACACAAGGCCAGGGCGGAAAGGCATCAGAAATGACTTCAGCATATAGAAGTTGGTGTGTTTTACCTTGGCTATCTGTTAGCATGACTGTGTGTGTTAGCATGTTATTATTATATTAGCATATCTGTCTGTGTGTATCAGATTCGTGTTTAGCTCTTACTCGGGGCAGCATGCGTGTTAGCCTGTGTGTTTGTGTTATCATGTCAGTGTGTGTTAGCTTGTGTGTGTGTGTTTCAGGATCAGTGTACAGAGTGTGTGTGTGTGTGTAGCCTCCAGGATGATCCCGTCTCGCCTCGGGGATCACTAGCTCTGCACAGCGTTGATTAGCTTCTCTGGGTTCAGACTCACACCATGATGATGAGGATGAGGATGGTGAGGCAGGTCGGGGTCAGAACGTTCTTTAATGGTTCTAGTAAACCTGGATCTAAGTAACTGGATCTGTCTGATTAGCTCATGTTTCCAGTTCCTCCATTACTGGTTCCAGTTGAACTCATTCACAGTCACAACATCAGTTTATTATTTTTACTTCTGTTCCCTCGTTACGCGTTGTTTGCATGTTTCGTGGTGTTTTTCCGGTCGTTCTCTCTGCTCCTGTTTCTCTGACGTCAGTCAAACTGATGCTAACCAAGTTAAACTCGGCTCAGCTGTCAAACATCAGCAGCTGCTGCTTCCCTGCAACCAAAAGCATCAGTGAGCAGAAAAACTCGCTGCTTCATGCAACTCAGTAAACATGAAACTATGAGCTGTAAAGGCTTCAGCTGGATGAAATCAAGAAGCTTCAGCAATATATTTACAGGTGTTTTCAATTCAAAATGATCAAAATCTTTACTGTAAATCTTTGAAACGAACAATTTTAGTTTATTTTATTTAGCAACAAAAACGAGAACTTTCTTCTAAAATGTTGAGGTCTGTAGCAAACTGGATGCCAATGTCTGAGTAAAATGTTTAGAGATGTTTGTGGCCTAATCAAAGTAAAAATAATGTGGCTAATAAAAGAAAAACTAGTTTGTTAAACTGAACATTTTACAGTTACAAAGGTCTCATCCTAAAAACCCATAAAAAATGCTAAACATCATCAGCTACACTTTCTGAAAGTCAAACTGTCAGGGGCCACATGAATGCATCCCACGGGCCACAAAAGGCCCTCAGGCCGCACTTTGACCCCCTGCCTCATATAAACACCTTCCTGAACTAAAGTGAACAAACTTAATGTTTGATAACGAGGATCGATAGGAATGTGTGTGATGGAGCTGTAGTTTGGACTGGTGTTATAGAAACAAACTGTATCTATAATGATCTAGAGATCAGGATCTATAAACACTGATCTACAGTCCAGCAGCTGATGGTTCTGATCCGGTTCCTCTGGTTTATGATGTTTAACTTCCTCTGAGTTTCTGATTCACTGATGGAGGAAAGAAACAAAACTGACCAGCAGCGACGTTCACATCAGAGAGTGTGTGTGTGTGAGAGAGTGTGTGTGCATGTATATACTTATGGGGACCTATTTCTGTCTGCAATGTGGGGTTATGGGGACCATCGCTCCTTGTGGGGACATTTTCTTGGTCCCCATGAGGGAAATTGTTGTTTTTGGGTTAGTGGTTAGGTCTGTGATGGTTAGG
>CAEGAE010008296.1:0-16481 GCA_903067095.1 Girardinus metallicus | reverse complement strand
TTTATCTGTATCAATAATCCCGCTGGACTCCAGGCATCGCTGCCGTCATTTTAAGATGCTTATTGGTCCCCCGGAAAAAGACAAAAACCCGAACATTATCATGACTCAATAAAATCCTCCCAGGACGAACTTGAAAACTGGACGTTATGCTGCTAACACTTAGCTTTCGTCAACAACTCAGGCGGAATAAAGTCCCGGCCAGAACACGGTGCGCTAAATAATAACGCATAATATAACGAGGCTTCGAGGCAGATCAGTTTTCCTCGAGGAATTTTGATAATCGAAGTACTTGAATCATTCGAGGAATCGTTTCAGCCCTAGTTGGTTGTTTGTGGGGTAGTTTCTTTTTCATTCTTCTTTGCTGTAATGTGTATATTTTTGTGTATATAATGTGAAAACCTGAATAAATATATAAAACACTAAAGGGGACCTATTGTGCAAGATTTTATTTGTATTTCCATTTGGGTCTCAAATGCTTCTAAAAACAAGCCAAGTGTTCAAAATAACCCACCTATAACAGCTCATTTTCCAGACACCAAAAATTATTAATTTACTGCCAAAAACATCTAGGTGGGTTATGTTGAACAACTGGCTTGTTTTTAGAAGCAGTTGAGGCCCAAATGGAAATACAAATTGAATTTTAATAGGTCCCTTTTAGTGTTTTAACATGTTTATCAAATTTTTCACTTTATATACAACAAACAAACAACATCCCAGTAAATACTGCCACTTACAAGGTATGTAACAAATAAATTAAGACCATACAAACACCAACAACAAGATTTATGGAACCACCGCTCTGTCAAAACTTCAAGGACCTGCTCTTCCCATCTTAAGAGCCGCTCATCACAGATCTGATTTTCTCTAGTTTTAAATTAAGTAGTACGTCCTTTATCTACATGCTTTACCAAATGTTTCAGGTAACTATTGCATCTTACATACCGTTTGTTCGTTGGAGGTTTGCCCTACCTGAGTTTCATTTCAGCTTTGTCAAACATCCTGCATTGATGTTAACATATGACAGAAAAACTTAAACATGCTCTACCCCTGCATCTTCGTCCTCTTTCTCTTCATCCTCGTCCCAATCCTCTTCTTCTTCCTTTTTCTCCCTGAATAAAATAGAAAGCATCACAGTTTGGCTCAGATTAAACCATTTTAATGTGATCAAAGCACAACTTCAGCAAAATATAAATGTTTTATAAGTGTCTGAGGTTGATGATTACTACGACTTACTCTACTGCTTTCTTTCCACCGCCGCCTGCCAAGTTATCCACAGCAATAGCCAAGAAGACGTTTAGCAGGATGTCTGATCCCAGTGTCAAGGAGTTGGATTTGTTTGTTTCTTCGTGGGACGACATTCACACAGAACTTGGATTCAAAGTTGTTTTAGTGAAAAAGGATACAGTTACCACAGACAAAGAGGATGACGAAGTAAATGCAAACCACCATGTTAGGGAAGATCGGCCCGCCATACGCCATGATGCCGTCATACATCACGGCGTTCCAGTCCTCTCCGGTGAGAATCTGCAACAGACAGGCACACATCGAAACCCAACCGGATAAGAAGGAGAACTTCGAGTAGGGATGTTGATTAACGTTTTTTTTTTTAATTAGTTCATAAAAACTAACTATTAACGTCCGCTTAGACCTTCTTTTAGTGTTGTAGTTTTGGACCCCATCCAGCAGAGGGCGCCGCTGGTCGCCCTTAAGAGGACAGAGCCGTTGATGTAGAAACAAAGATGGCGGCAGGCCAAATCAAAACGGGAAAGAGAAACGGTCCAGAGGTCGGTGTGGGATGCAAAATGCACTTTATGCGGTTCTATTTTGAAATATAAACACTCGACAACCTTTTTAAGTTTGACTTTAATCGCTCTCATTAAGCCGAGCTGCATGACTGAGCAACAACAACTTTTCATTCAAAAATTATTGATGTGCTACGAAGATGAAGGACAGAAAAGCAGAGGGCTTAACATGTAATGTGAAAAAAGCGTGATCCTAATAAGCAAGGTTGCTTTTTGAGGCTGTTGTGAGCTAATAACCTTCATGGTGTCAAGTTTTAACATTTCTTCATTGTATAACATCTCTTTGTAAATGTTTCTCATGTTTTATTATTTTCATCTATTTTTCTACACAGCAACGTAAGGGTTCTGCCTTTTTATATTTTATCATAAAAAATACATAATGAAATTATTTTATAATAAAATAAATCAATTTTCGAGGGTTTTTCAGAGCCCCTCACTGAGGGATTTGAAAAGCTTCTGAAAGAAAATCCATGTATCTTTCTGAAGATATGTAGATATTCTGTAAATTGTCAAAGTTTATTCATGTGAGAAAATCAGAATTTTATGTTTATTCAGTCAGTAATACAGGTGATACAAAACAGTTGTAAAGTGTAATAAGCTTTTTTGTTTTTTTAAATTTAGTGTGAGTATTTTATGAAAAACGTTGTGTTATGGGAAGAAGGTCGTCCCTCTTGATCGAAGAGGAAACTCTTCACTTTTAAGAAAATGGCTGCTTATCATCTCGTTAGCTGACGGATACAATTAATTCATCAATTGATAACTTCTCTAACTTCTACTATAGAGGATGTCACCAGATAGATGTAAATCACCTGGAAACATGTCAACAGAGCCTGAGGGAAGGAGTCAAACGTGCTTCTCTTCATCTGAGTCTCGTCAAAGTTGAACTTCCCTCCAAACAGCTGCATCCCAAGCAGGGCGAAGATGATGAGGAAGAGGAAGAGCAGCAGCAGAAGGGAGCAGATAGCTTTCATGGAGTTGAGCAGTGAGGTGACCAGATCAGAGAGAGCAGCCCAGTGCCTAAAGACGGAGAAAAGAGGATGGGATGCATGCAAGAAGCAAAGTTTGATCTGAATATCTGGTTCTTTCTGGTTCTACTTACCGGGTCATCTTGAAAATCCTGAGCAGCCGGATGCAGCGCAACACGGAGATGCCGATGGGCGGGATGACATCCATCTCTACAAGCAGCGTCTCGAGAATGCCGCCACACACCACGAAGCAGTCGAAGCGGTTGAACAGGGCCATGAAGTAGATCTGAAGGCCGAAGGCGTACATCTTCATCAGCATCTCCAAGGTGAAGAGCAGCAGCAGGACCTTATTGGCTCGCTCTGAGGGAACGGAGAAGATGAATCATTCTCTGCAAAAACACTAAATCTGACCAGGTATGTTTGGTTCTAGTCCTAACATCTTAAATGAAATAAGACAAAGCTCACTTACAAGTTCCTATATCAGCAAGATATAGGAACTTGTTTTAAATAAATTATTCCTTAATACTGATCAAACCACAAACGTCAATGTGTTTTATTGGGATTAACAAATAGTAATACTTAGTAAGAATGGTCTAGTCAAATCCCAGACCTAAATAAAAATGAGAGTCTGTAACAAAACTAGGACATAAATGTTCACAGACTTTCTTTTCAATGTCACTGAACTTCAGCGAGTTTGAAAAAAATATCGGCAAATATTTCAGTTTCTGCATGTGCAACGTGCTAGAAATATAACCCAAAAGACTTACAGCTGTAGTGCAGGAAAAAGTGCTGCTGCAAGATGCTGGATGTTGACTTATCAAACATTTATTTGTATTAAAAAAAAACTCTTTTCACTGGGTTTCACAGATTTGTCCGACTACATGATGGTCACAAAATCCCAAAGCATTCACCACAAAAACACAAAGTGTTACCAAGTATTTTGGTCTAGTTTCTGCTGCAAATATTTTAGTACCCTTTAAGTATGACAAAACTAATTCCTAAGTAACTTTTTAGCAAAATATAGCAGCTTGCATTAAGTCAATAATTCTTTAATTTTGATGAAAATGCTAGTTCCACTGGCAGATTATTTCACTTAAAACATGGGGAAATGTTTGAAGTGAAATGATCAATATTAAGGGAGTATATTCTTCTAAAAATGTGTTTTTCTAGAAAAAAAAATAGCCTCAAGTTTGTCTTGAAACTAAACTGAAAATACTTGGTAAGATTTTGTGTTTTTTGTAGTGTAAAACTCCAGTGAGTCATAAAAATCTGTCAGAAGTAAAGTTTTTTCTCTTTCTTTTCAATTACCCTGCATTTCTGTGAGCCATTTTGGCTGTCCGTAATGCTCCGAGGCGCTGGCCACCGTGTTGAGGAACACCAGCAGCAGCACCAACCAGTAGAAGTTTGTGGTCTTCACTGCAACGCGGCAGTTTTTTCTCATCGTGTGGTTCAGCTGGCACAGCTGGTCACTAAAAGACAAATACAGCGTGCGTGCTAACTTAACACTGAGCCTGGACAAAATGGCTGAAAAATATATTACAATATAAATATTTCATGTCAGTCGACATCGATAATATCAAATGGGTTTTTTGTTTTAAATATCTGAAAAACTCGTGGCAGTTATGAGGCAAAGTGGTGGAATCTTAAACTGCTGCTGCGGCAACAAGCTGTTGCTAGGTGACCAAAGAATGGTTACTTAGCAACTGTCCTTAGCTAGCCGTCAAAGGCTGAGATGCTATAATGATCAAAAAATAAGAACACTGTGATCATTCAATAAAGAAAATACTAAATATTTTGGTATCTGTACAGAGATAATATGAATCGAACATTCACAACAACTTTAAATAAAACTATAAAAAAATGTAATAGTTTTGTATCTGATCCTAAAACAGTGAGTCAAACACACCACTGAACTATTACATCTGATTTTATATTTCCATGTTTTCCAGTTAGTGCTAATTATTAAGGCAAACACTAACAAAGAAGTGCAATGAATGCATGTGCTGCTCACAGGTTTTTACAAAAGAAAAGTCTCACCAGAAGCTATTGGCCATCATCTTCGCCCTTAAAAAAGAGAAAATGGCACTCACATTAGCGCAATAATTAATTGATTAATTACTGAAATTTGTCTCTCCTCTGTTGCCTTACATGAGTGAAGCACAGAAGCCACTATCATCATCTAGATAAGCGATGTCATCGTCAGAGTCCGACTCTGTTAAACATACAAAATAGTCTGCACACTGTAGCAGCAGTAAATAAAATAAACAGAAAAGAAACTCATGGCTTCCATACCTCCTCCGTCCTCGCTGTGTTTGTACCAGCCGAACTTCTTCATCATCTTTTTCTTTGCAATTGCAGCACCTTCAGAAATGCAAAAAAGATTTTTTTGTGGGAGGCTGAAATTCAATAAGGTGTGTGTTTGGCGGGAAAACTACAAAAGAGGATTAGGGCCACCAAAAAAAAAATTTAATTCTAACTTTGATCGCAGAACTATGAGGGGTTTTTTTCCTCAAAATTATCACCTTTTTCTCTGAATTTGGATATTTTTTCCTCAGAATTTTGTTTTCCTATAAATTATCACATTTTTTAAATCAAAATTCTGACTTTTTTCACTTTTTTCATAGAGTTTAGGCTGTAAAGTGACTTTTTTTTTTTCCTTCAGAATTCTTAATTTAATCTCAGAATTCAAATTTTGTGTTGATATCTGTCAAAATCAAAATAAATAACCAAACATTCTTAGGTTTGCGTCAGTTATATTGTTAGTATGTGAAAATAATCACATATTTGTTTCTTCCTTGTAGGATTTGTAAACCTGTACTTTTTCAGAATTCATTTTTTTTTCTTTTTATTGGCACCAGCCCTCTTCCATAGAACACTTTAAACACTTTAGGCTAACGTTTGTTTCCTTCTTCGTCCACATCCTCGGCTTCTATGAGCCAGTCCATGTATCCGATCATGTCCTCCTCCATCTGCTTGCTCTCCTGAGCTTTCTGCAGCTCTCCACGCGCAACAGCCTTCTCTCTTTCTTTGGAGAACTCGCTGTAAAAGATAAACGCTCGAATGTTTACCACAACATGCTACAAGAGCTTTATCGGTGTTCAGAAAGTGTGAGATCAAGAGAAAAGTGGCAGTCTGCAACTACTCACCCGCTCAACACACCCAATACAAGATTGATGATGAAAAATGATCCGAAAATGACTAAAGAAACAAAGTAGACCCATGGAATGTCGAAGCCAATGGCATCATTCATCTGTGCAGGAATAAAGAGAAAGCACATATTTATAATACATCCAAATATAGCATGCAACCTCCATATAAATGCACAAAAGTCCAAATAAAGCCATCTGTGTATTTCACCTATATAATCTCACTACAAAAACACAAAATCTTACCAAGTATTTTTGACGTAGTTTATATTGCAAATATCTTAGTACAGTAGAAATAAGACAAGTAATTTTTTTAGCATGACATAGGCCATGCTAAATCATTTATTAATATTATAAAAAAGAACTAGTTCCATTGGCAGATTATTTCACTTGCAGCAAGATATTTTTCCCTTGTTATATGTGAAATAATCTGCCAGCAGAACTAGAAGGTTTTCATCAATATTAAGGAATTATTGACTAAAAATGTCTTGTTGAAAAGTTACTTTTAAATTAGTTCTGTATTTTTTTTTCAAGTGTACTAAAATATTTGCACTAGAAACCAGACCAGAAATACTTGGTGAGATTTTTGGGTTTTGCAGTGTTCATATGAAAACCTTTGGACAATTATTATTATTATTATGTTGTACTATTATTTTAAAAAATCATCGATGCTCGCTAAATTTATGTCCTCCTTTATTGCCACAAAGCATAATTTCTGATAATTATGTACAATAGGAAATTTGTTACAATGCTTAGAGATCCACCATTTTATTTCTATTTTTTATTTTAATTTAAAGAAAAACTGAAAACCTTAGTAAAAATAGGACAGATAAATTCTCTTCCTTGGAACATTAGTATTTGTGCAAAATTACGCAAAACTACTTACGTAGTATCCAACCTATGGAAGAGGATTAGGGCCACCAAAAAAAAGAATTCAGACTTTTTCCTCAGAATTACAGCTTTAATCTCAGAATTTTTACTTTTTTCTCAGAATTATGACATTAATCTTCTAAAATTAGAATTCTTAGGTTAAAGTTATAATTCTGAGGGGGAAAAAAAAAATCATAATTCTGACCTTTTTTTTGTTTTTCAGTGGCACTAATCTTCTTCCATACCAACCTAGTGACATAAAAACCTTTGATCTGAAGCGTGGGAGTTGTGCATGAATGTGTTTTTTTACCCAGTAGAGAACGTCTGTCCAGCCCTCCATAGTGATGCACTGGAAAACTGTGAGCATGGCAAAGAAAATATTGTCAAAGTTTGTGATGCCGCCGTTCGGACCTTCCCACTTCCCTTTGCATTCGGTGCCATTGGTGACACAAAAACGTCCGGCTCCTGCAAAAGCACACGGTGACGGATCGTCCTCCACCATGAGCCCTGCATGAGACAGAAGAACATGAGGAGGAGGAGGAGGATGAAGGCGTTCTGGGAAGCCCAGACAGCGGACCGACCAGTGCTGGTGTCAAAGCATGTCTTGTGCATCCTGCCGAGGAAAAGCTCCAAGCCGATGATGGCGTAGATTATGATGACAAACATGACGAGCATGCCGATGTGGAGCAGTGGGACCATGGCCTTCATGATGGAGTTCAACACAATCTGTAAACCTGACAGGACAAATGATCATTCAGCTAGATCCAGGGTTCCCAAACCTATCCTGCAAACCTACCAAATATGTAAACAACAACTTCTAGAATGTTTTTTATTCACTATTCAATAATTATTACTTTCGTTTAGCATAAATGCTAATCTCATTTCTTATGATTCTAGTCAGCCATGAGGGGTTTTATTGAAGTGGAGTATTTTATTATCAGGACTTTAATAAGATCGTGTTTATGTCATTATGTATTACCTGGTAATAAAATGTTTCTCTTTTAAGGTAATGTGTGATATTTTATTTTAATCACAGATCAAATTTTATATCATCTCTACAGTATTTAGGTATTTTGCAGCGTTGCCGCACAGTTCCTTTGGTCTTTTCAAAAACATGTCTATGGAGCTAAATTGGGGCGATAAAGCTTGATAAAAAAAAAAAAAAAGATAATAAAAAAAGGCTCCAGTTACTAAACGACGAACAGAAACAAAAGCCAACTGAGAAAATATATAAATATAAAACAAATATATACGTACTCGGCACGCCGGATACGAGCCGAAGAGGTCGCAGCACCCTGAAAGCTCTGAGAGCTTTAACATCCAGGCCTCCGGGTTTTCCTGCAGCATGGTGGGCCTCGCCAGGCTTATGGTCCGTCATTCCCTCCGCTATCACACTGAACAACCTGCACAGAGGACGGCATTAATGTTGCTCCGCAGGTTTTACTGAACAGCGATAGCATTCAGTGGTCATTTTTGAGATACCCGACGATGACGATAATAAAATCCAGCAGGTTCCAACCGCTGCGTATGTAGGCGCTGGGGTGCATCACTAAACCGTAGGCAAGGATCTTGGTGAAGGTCTCGATGGTGAAGATGACGAGGAAGACGTATTCAACTTGTTCCTTAAAATCAGAGCACAGGTTTGGCGGATCAGTGTGAAAATGCATCACCACTTTGGTATTTTGTCGTATAGCGGGATTATTTGTTTGTAAACATATAATCCCAGAAAGAGTCGGATAACCTTTAAATTGTCACTGGTTGCCATGGTTACCCACATGTATTTTGTTGTTTTAACATTAGCCAGCATGTTGTTGATGAATGGTATACATACGATGGTGTACTAGGGCCATTGCAGATAGAAAAAAGGAGTGCTTTTCAGCCAAAACGGGCTGCACAGTGGCGCAGTTGGTAGCACTGTTGCCTTACAGCAAGAAGGTCCTGGGTTCGATTCCCGGCCTGGGGTCTTTCTCCGACTTCCTCCCACAGTCCAAAAACATGACTGCTAGGCTAATTGGTCTCTAAATTCTCCCTAGGTGTGTGTGTGTGTGTGTGCATGGTTGTCTGTCTCTGTGTTGCCCTGCGACAGTCTGGCGACCTGTCCAGGGTGACCCCGCCTCTCACCTGGAACGTTAGCTGGAGATGGGCACCAGCACCCCTCCCGGCCCCACTAGGACAAGGGTGTTAGAAAATGGATGGATTTCAGCCAAAATACTCAGAAACCTTTTAGATAATCCCAGAAAGTTTCTAGAGAAAACAAAGAAATCTCTGAGCTTGAAAAGCCAAAAATTTGCTACAGAAAACTTAAAGGTTTTTAGATTAATGTCACAAATTTTCAGGAAAAATCTTGAAAATTTTAAAGTTCTTAAAGTTGAAAGCTTGCTAGAAAAAAATCTGAAATTTTTAGATTAATCTCAGAAATTTTTATGAAAAAACAAAGAAATTTCTGAGCTCATAAAGTTGAAAGTTTGCTAGAAAAAAAAAACGGTAAAGTATTTGACTAATGTCAGAAAATGTCTAAAAAAAAAAACAGGGAAATTTTGAGTTTGAAAAGTTGAACATTTTCTTGAAAAAACTCAGAGGTTTTGAGTTGAATCTCACAAATTGTCTCTAAAGGAATTTGGAAATTTCAGAGTTTCAAAGCTGACAATTTTCAACTTTTGAAACTGAAATTTTCAAGCTTTTTTTAACTAAAATTTCTGAAATTAATCTCAGAATTTCTGACTTTTCTCGTGAAAATGTTATCAGCTCTCAACGAGATGCACCAAAGGACAAATGAAATATGACCATTTCTTCCTATTTTGGCTCCGACTAGCAGAAAATTAACAGTGCAGCAGGAGGGCTGAGAAAATATCGAAAATTTTCAAAAACTCCACCATTAGGAAAAGGTCTGTTCCTGGTGGTAAAACAACCTCCTTTTGCCAAGAGAAGATCACTTAATGCTGGAGCTGGAATGTTTTTCTAACCTGCTAACCTGCAGCCTAAAACACGCTGTCCCCACTTCGCTTTGCTGTGAACTTTCAGGTTAATGCTGCTAATTAATGCCACTTGGATTTCACCTCAAACTGACACAGTTACCCTGCAGTAGTGGTGTAGTTTAGCATAACAGAGCAAGTTTAAATCTTGAAAAGCCTTCTCTAAAACCTGTTTATATATAAAAAAAGAAGAGTAGGAGATAATAAATCCCTGTGACAGATCTTATACAGTCAGCTTAACTCATCTGTGAAATCCAATAAAGGGATCTACAAACATTCATCCTGCTGTTGGTATGTACATGTGCATGTGTGTGTGATGCTTTAAAAACACCTAAACTGCACTTCCAGCTTGTATTTTTGAACAGAGCTCAAATGATTAATCAGATTAATCGTGATTAATCAATTATTGAAAATAATCGTCAACTAATTTAGTAATCGATTAATCGTTAACTGGAGGATACAGACTCAAAACAAGACTTTTTGCTGAAAGAATAACATAACCACAGTGATAATTAAGACACAACTTTACAAAAAAAATATATACATTTGGCATTTAAGATAAAAAATAACTTAAATCTATTCTTCCCAGAACTCCTGAAGTGGCATAGTTTTAGATTTACCACTTTCAAATAACCAAGATCTCTACACTGCTCTACACTGTATTTTTATTATCCTTTGCTTCAAATGATCAAGCATACATTAAAAAAAATGCTGTTACATTTTAGGCAATAAAATGTACATTTTCTTATTTAGAAAATGGATTCAGTTATTTGTTTATTTGGACTTTCATGTATTTCTAATATTGTGTAAAAATACATAAGTGGTTAAATAAAAAATTAGCAAAATTTGCCAATTTTGTTGCCTGATTAATCGATTCATTATCAGAATAATCGATAACTAAAATAATCGCTAGTCGTAGCCTTAATTTTGAATATTTTTTACAATGTTCACACTGTAAAATGACTGCTCCTACAATATGATATTAGCAATATTTCCTCTATGGATAACATTAATATTTTAATCAATTATTTAGTCAGGCTGATTGGTCTCTTTCTACATACTTAGATCTAATTTCAGGTCTCTTAGTGAAAAAACTACCACTAAAGAGTAATAAGGACACACATTGAGATGGGAGGAGTAGAGACAAAGCAGATGGTTGGAGTTTAAGTAAGTCATGACCTCTGACAAGCTCGTCCAGCGAAGGTCACGCTGCATCTCTAACACCATTACCTCCACGTGAATTCTCACTTCCTGGTTAAACTGCTGCATGCCTACTCACTGTTCTTCAGAGGAGTATAGCTCATTTTATTCTTTCCACAAACTGTTAAAAATCTGCTTTTTAACATTTCTATTACAAAGTCCCTCTTGCTGTATGTTTAAAATCGCCTTATTCCGAAGCGGTTTGTCAAACATCGTGTATAAAGGCTATTCTCTGTATTTTGATGGGTTTTATTGGCATTGAATTCTATGAATCTGTAACTGGATTTGATTTTAATATTATTATAGATGTAAAGTTTGTCGAAATTTTCTTATTTATTCTTTTAATCTATTTTGTTTCTCCTGACATTTAAGTTCTGTTACGATACAACATATTCAGTGTAGTAATTAAACCAAAACTGTATAAATATGTACGTATAATTTGAATTTAATATAAAAACACCTTTGTCTGTAAATATGTTTTACCCAAAACTCCTCCAGTCAAAGGTTTGGCTTCATACAGTTCAAATTCACTAAAGGAATGCTCTATTGTTAAATTTTAGGCAATGAAATATTTATTTTGTGTTTAAAAATGGTTGAATTATCTGTTTATTTGCATCATTTAATGCATCTCTAATTTTATATAAAAAAGCTTAAGAGGTTCACCGAAAAATCTGTAGAATGTGTCAATTTTTATCCGATTAATTGTCAGAATAATGCACTGTCTAATCGATTTTTAAAATAATTGTCAGTTGCAGTCTTACTTACAAGCTGGTGGTTGGTGGGGTTGGAATCGTCATCTGGATATGGCTTTGTGACCCCCATGGCCACACAGTTGGCAAAAATAGCTAAAAGAATGAAGATATCAAAAGGCTTGGAGAATGGAGTTAAGGTTTTAACGAGAATAAATCTGCAACCCAAGACCAAAACATGTTATCTGCTTTACATGTTTGCAACAACGGAAGAATTGTCAATGTGACAAATGGTGCAAAGCTACGGCGCGTAAAACGATGTTGAAGAAAAAATATATGAAAAATGTCTCTGTGTGAACATGTTAATACACACGTTGGCTTATTTGGACCATTGTTAATAGAAAACAAAATAGGAGTCAGTTTCCATGAAAAAATAATAAAGAAAATAAAGAAGTTTTCAAAAAAAAGTCCCTGAAATTTTTGAGTTTCAAAAATAAAAATTTTAAATTTGCAAAAAACAAAAAAAAAAATCTCAGAAATGTTGAGATTAATCTCTGAAATTTTCTAGAAAAAAATAAGAAATTTAAGAGTTTGAAAAGTTGAACATTTGCTTAAAAAAACTCAGAAGGTTTGACATTAATCTCAGCCATTTTCTAGAAAAAAGCATTTCAAAAGTTTAAAACTTGCTGGGAAAAAAGTTAGGAGATGTTGAGTTTAATCACAAATTTTGTACAAAAGTCAATAAAATTTCTCAGTTTCAAAGGTCAAAAATTTGCCAGAAAAAAACTCAGAAATTTTGGAGAAAAGAACTTTGACATTTCTGAGCTCTCCTTGCAAATTTTCAACTCAGAAACTGAACTTTTTTTTTTTTTTTTAGCAGAAATTACGCCGTGTTTGAATTAGTTTTGTCCCAAATGTTCAGGCCTGAGTGGAGCAAAGGTTTTGGAGAAGAACTTTTATATTTTGTGACTTGTAGAATTGAATCTCTGTATCTGAATCTGTGGCAGTTAAACAGTTGTTTTCTGTCTATGAGTGAGGAACAAATATTCACAAGTTTTATTTTTTTTCTGCACAGATATGTGAATTTGTTTTTGACTATTTGGACCAAACTGTAAGTGTAACACCTTTCAAAAATGTGACCCAAATAATAGAGTTTGCATTTTGTAGTTAAGAGTTTGAAGTGGTTTGACTGCTGTCTTTGTTAAAGACTGAAAAAAAATTATAATTACAAAACTTCTGAAAGGCATATTTACTTCTGCACCAATTATTCATGCAAACGTGACACGAATAAAGACATGCGCAGGAGGAAGTAAAGGATATTTCCACTCCACCAGGGCCAGGGCTGCCATGCGAATTGGGTTGCTTAACGTGAGGCAGCAGAGCGCTCTGGGGGCCCTCAGGGCTGACTTGTTGGCCTGCATGGCCTTCTTGGCCCCCCCGCCCCTTTTTCTGGCGGAGCCAGTTGACCCCAGGGTGTCCGACTTGCCCGCATCGCCCACAGGCGGGGCATCTGTACATGCAAAAATAAAACAAGTAAAAGATAAGAATGAAATCATATAAAAAAAGTTCTCACGAGGGAAGTTTTGTTATTGCCTGATGAGACTAAACCAAAAACGTTTGGACACAATTTCAAACAATCTGGGAGTAAAAAAACATCTCAGCACAGTAAAATGGAGAACTTCTGCAAAACACATTCAGTAAATATAACAAGTCAAGATGTTGGTTGTTTTCCAGCTTGTCGTCGTTTTTCCTGACTTTGCCACTGCAGTGTCATATTTTTTGCTTGTTTGTTGTTTCATAGACATGTAAATCAAGGCTACTTTATTTATAAAGCTTCTTTCAGCCAGACACAAATCACATTGAATTGCCTTGTTGCTGAAAATGCGACATACAAATAAGATTGACTTTTGATTTATAACAAATTAATTGTGTAGAACGTATCACTGTGTAATTTCTAAGGAAGGTTCCTCACTAAGGAGACAAAGTTTACAGTTTTATTTACAAAGCTAATACAGGCGGGTAGAGTACCCCGAAATTGTACTCAAGTAAAAGTACTTCAACATATTTTTACTCAAATAAAAGTAAGACGTAGCCATCCAAGAAATTACTTGAGTAAAAAAAGTATTCTGTAGAAAGTCCACTCAAGTTCTGAGTAACTGATCAAACATTAATCATTTAATATTTAAAAATTACATCATCATTGTGCCACAAACATCCAGCATGTTTTTAAAATCCCACTTTTTTCACATTCATCCATTACATTTGGCCAAAATCAGCACAAGCTGTAAAAGAAAAGTCTTACTTTTATTGCTGGGAATAAAGTAAAAACATTTTAGACTTAAAAAGTGGAAAATCCTAAGTCCAAAGAGTTACAAGATTGTAAACATTAAGGCAAATGTAAAATATTACATACTTATTTACTATTGTAAAAGAAAAAGAATTTACAACAATATTTTTGCGTTTTTAATTGGGGGGGGGGAATAAAATTTAGTCCACTGAATACTTTCAGCAAAAAGTTTGCGTAAAGTTTAACACAGTTTTAACATTAGGCATCTTAGAGTCGACTATATTTCTAAAAAAGCATAAAAGTAGGATGTTTGACGGCATCCTCAGGCCGTTCTTATCTAACACAATTAAGAAAAGATGTGCTTGCAGGAAAGAGACACCGAGTCCTGCGGGTCTCATACGATAAGACCAGCTGTGACCTACTTCTTTATAGGGAGCAGCACGGCACTTAGCGCAGCACTGTCCCCACGTAGACCCATGAACACCTGTTAGCAAAGGTGTCGCACTGAGATAAATTCACCTGCACTGTAAAAAAAAAAAAAAACGTCTCTAATTTACCGTAAATTTACGGTTGGACTGATTTTTACTTGTGAAAATCTAATTTACGGTAAAATACAGCTGCCGGTATTTACCGTAAATTACAGACGGTATTTATTTTTACACTGCTAGTGTTAAAAAAACAAAACACTGTGACTTTTTTTCACACTGGGAAGTCTGTGCTTTTTAAAGAAAATAATAATAATAGTAATAATGAAACGTAGAAAGCTTTTTCAGTAGTGATGGGTTAGGTTATGTTCTCATTTATGACCGGAAATGCATCACGAAAATATCGGAGGACGAATGAAACACTCTGTATGGAAATAAACAACTGTATGTTTTTAGCCTACTGCATGACGATAAGGTGAGTAAGTATTACCTTTTTTTGCTCCTTCCATTTCCGCAGCTTCACAGCAGGCAGTCACCTAAAATAACGCACCATCAACTCTTTTATATGTCTGTGATGCGTAAAGGATCACAGATACATATCATGTTTTTTTTTTTTTTTTTTTTGTAGAAAAACCTTCAAGAGGTTTTAAAAAAAATCAAGGCTGGCACATTTTATAAAGTGCAAAGTTCTGCCCGAGAAAGATAAGATTAACTCTTTAGCCACTTGTCGCGCAAACTAAATGAGATATAAAATAGTTTTACTCCGGCGCGTAACGGTGAGCGTTGTAGAAGGAGAGGCGGTGGTGAGCCGGTCGGGATTAGAGAGGCTGAGCCGGTTAAAGGGATGACAGAGGAAATCTATCAGGGCGCAGATGGAGGAGGACGAACGAGATTCAGCAGCAAAATCACATTTATGAAAGGGAACAAAACTGTCAAGATGGAGAAGTTTGATGGAACTAGCAGGAAACTGTTTTCAGAAGCAGAATGTGTGTGCAGTACACCGGAAGAGACAGCAGGGGGCGCATCTTCACAGACAATAGCAAATATTGACATAATGAAACACATTTGCATTTAATTTTAGCTCATCCATTAGCTCTAAATTCTAATAATCAATTATAAATGCAGATATAATATTTGGAATGCTTAAAAATGAAGGACTTTATTGAACGGCAATGCTAAAAGTACAAAGAAAATTATATTTTAAAATTTTTTACTCAAGTTAAAGTAAAAAGTAGCTGTTCGAAAGATTACTCAAGTAAGAGTAAAAAAAGTATTTGTTAAAGCGACTTGAGTGCTGAGTGGTAAAAACATCAATTATTTAATATTCAAAAGTTACATAATCAGACAGACAAATATATAAAATTAAGTATAAATTTAGGGATAAAATGACAATAATTTGTATAAATAATTACAAATAACAAATTAGGGCAAAATATTATTTTTCCAAAATCTGTTTCTTTCAGTATAAAACTTATGAAACGTTGACAAAAACTTCAGGTGTGTGTGTCTGAGTCTGGTGAACTTTTGGTTAAAACATGTTTGTTCTTCATTCAGTGAAATTTTACTCGAGGAAAAGTAGCGATACTTCAAAAGTAAAGAGTACAGCATAATAAAAATACTCCTAAAAGTACATTTTTCTGAAAACCTACTCCAGTACTTACTACTCAGTTCTAGCAAAAAATTCACAACCACCAGTCACAGAAATTGCAGAGAACCTGTTTGTTTGTCTCCACCAAGAGTTACGATTAAGATCTATTCATTAAAAAGTTTCCCTTACATAAATCCAGTCTGGGTTTTTTTTAACTTTTCCCCTTCAACACTTTTCTTTGAACAATTTCCTGGCAGTTTTGGCTCCTGAGTGAAGATTGCCTGAGGCCAAAGTTTCCCTGCAGATAGTTTCATATCTCCAGAATAAATCCTAAGTCTTTTTTTTTAATGCGTTGTTTTTGTTAGATTGCCCAAAGCGATCGAACATGTCTGTGATTTTAACACAGCTGAGCTCCATGGATTTCTGTCTCAAAGGATTCAAAGAAACACATTAAAGCTTGAGGAAAGGAAAGGAAAGGAAAGGAAAGGAAAGGAAAGGAAAGGAAAGGAAAGGAAAGGAAAGGAAAGGAAAGGAAAG
>CAEGAE010008291.1:0-20217 GCA_903067095.1 Girardinus metallicus | reverse complement strand
TATCTGAATACAAATGTACACCAAATTTTCAGAATTGTATTTGCAAAATGTTTTGAAAACTCAGAATGATTATCTGCCCACTTCACAATTATGTGCTACTTTATGTTGTTCTACCACAACAAATCCTAACAAAATGTACTTAAATTTGAAATTGTCATGTAGAAAACATAAAAAATATGTATATAAAAGTAGGTACATGTGATACAGTAAATTATTTTTAGTCTTGAATTCATACCATTTTAATTATTGTATGAAAAAACAACAACCATTTGTTATCTAAGTTCTCATTCCTTTCTAGGTTAAAAATCAGCCAGTTATTGTTATATTGTTGTCCAAAGGTTCCCTTGAAGATAATCCAGGTGAAAGAGAGCACTGTAAAACCATAAAGGGATTTAAAGTTCATATTTTTTATTTTTCACCTCAGCAAAATAAGTTAAGGGTTAACAATGATAATTCCGGAAACACCAGACAAAGTGTTTTCCTAAAAGAAACTTGTTAGAAATTTTAAGGTTTTATTTCTTATCATTTTGTTTATTTTATCTTTTATGTTTGTATGATTAAGAATGTTCAAAATATAACTGTTGTGCACAGGGTACACACTTTAACTATTTTGACTTTTTCTCAAATTAAGTTTTGTTTTCTTTGCTCACCAGATGGGGGTTTGGTTGAATGGAATTTTCCACTCTCCAACAGAGTTTCGCTTTTCTCTCAATAAACTGCCCACCCTTTTGCTGGGGAGGGAGAGCTCACTGATCTTCGGTCCTGAGCGGTTTGAGGACCAGTGATCTCTCCCTTTGCAAAGGAAGGCAATAAACTCATGATCTTTGTGTGGTTCATTTTTATAGGTTAAAATAACCCTTCAAAACTAACCTGGTGTCCTGTTTTGAGCTAGGAGATAGAGCTTAAACCCACAACAAGGGCAGAATCTATATGAACTATCCACTTGAGTTCCACAGTATGGACAGAAGTTCATATTCCTGTTTAAACAAAAACAAAATAAAGATTAATTGTGTATGCTAATTCTAGATATTTTGTTACCTTGTAATTTAAGACATTTTATGAAGACTGCAGACTTACAACCATTAAAAAAATCTTACACAGTTCCACTTCCTCCTTTTCTTTCGTTGTCTTCAAAGCTCAAAACTGAGGAAATGATTGAAAAATACAATAAAAATCAAAGGAAATCTACATCTTAACTTCAATATAATTAACAACATGTATCCTGAAGAACAGCTTTGAAAATAAGAATATAATGAAATAATAAATATAAGCAACCAATGAGAACAATTCACTTTCAAAGAACTTCAGTGGGTCCATTCATAGTTATGTGTTTTAAAATACAATGTTTAAATGTATCATTAAATTAATTTAGACTAGATTATGACATAGGTTGCTATATAACCTACCTTGTTCATTGATGCTCCTCGGAAGACTGACAGTGAAACTCTGAGACAATGAACTTTGCTACATAACTCTTTATACTTTCATTTACAGTAAAAGGAGTGGCAGTATTGCTTTTGCACACAATGTTCTGTCACAGAACCAAAAAAACATGACACACATCCTTTCAGTTATGTGCATTAATGAAAAATGGCAAAAATATGTAGGATAACTCTCCAGAAAAAAAATACTGTAACTTATGATTGATTTTTTTATTGATCTGTCTCAAAACTATTTAGTGCTGTTCTGTAAACTAAATCATGCCTTCAATATCTGTCATCACCGGCTTATAAAATAATTAAGCATACAGCAACTGAAACTTTGTAAATATTTCTTTCGTACTTAGTTGTGAAAAACAAAGTCATTATTTTTCAACAACAAAGTATCACCTAAACTTAAGTTGCTGCAACATTTCAAATAATTCTCTAAAAGTGCAGCAATTAAGAATAAAAATCAAAAACTTTGTAAGCACATCTCTTACATGCTGATATGTCACACTGTGCTGTCAGTCAAATAATAACAATAAATAGGTTGTATCAAGTTTGATACAACCTATCAAGAAGTCCCTACTTCCCTTATCTTCTTTTATACTTTAAATTAAAATAAAAATTAAGGTCAACATCAACTATGCGGGGGTTTCTTGTTCCTTGCTGAATTTCTGCCATAATACAATCTGTAGCAAAAGCAACAGCAAGTTTTATGTTCAAACACAAGAAGTCAATATCAGATATGCCCATTAGGTGGTAGCATTGGATTATTTTGTAATGACCTATTCTTTTCATAATTTGATCTCAGATCCTTAACAGACCAGCATAATTTATGACATGGCACAACAGGAAAAGCACAATTGTAGCCATAATGTCTGTGGTTCACTTGGAGCAAGGTCCAAGGTCTACAAGACCAAGAAAAAATATTTAATGGTCATGTTAATCATTACAGTCCAGCTATTTATGATCTGACACTTTAAAACAGGTGGTAGTGGGAAACAAATTAAATACAAAGCTGAACACATATTTTTCTGAATAGATGTTTTATGATTACAAAAAGTCCTGTCTGTGTTAAAGAAAGTAGCTGAATTACCACAATTGTCCAGGTAAATTTAATGTCATAACAATGGTGATCAAAAAAATGTAGGATGTAAATAAGCATAAGGGGGAGAAAAGCTACCCAACAATGGTATCTGTACAAATAATAATAATGATAATCATAATGGTGCCATTTAATAAACCATGAATTAGTTGCGCCCTGCGACAGACTGGTGACCTGTCCAGGGTGAACCCCGCCTCTCACCCGGAATGTGGCTGGAGATAGGCACCAGCAACCCTCCCAACCCCATTAAGGGACAAGGGTGAACAGAAAATGGATGGATGAATTAGTTGCAATAAACTTGGTTCAACTCAAATAGCTACAACCAGGGCTGATTATTCCCAGACTAGCAGACTAAAAGTCTTTCTTAAATATAACCAGACAACTTGAAGCAAGTTAAAGATCTCAAAAAGACTCATCATGCACCATAAGTCTAAGAACAATCATTGACAGCTATCTGTCTGAAAGGGGTTGAATACATTTCTAAGGATTTGGGTTTCCAGAAAACCTGAGAACTATTATCCAGAAATGGAGAAAACATGGTGAACCTTCCCATTAGTGGCTTCCCTACAAAATAATTAATCCACAAAGTCACAAAATAACTCAGAAACTCATCAGAGTCTGAATCAGAATGAGAATCAGCTTCACTGGCCAAGGTTACTGACTCATTGGACCAGATGATAACAATCATCTGTTAGAAATTGATATATGCTTTAATTCAGGTTATCTCTGTCAGAAGTTAAATCTTGTTTAATGATCTGAAATATTTAGATCAAAGAAAATAGTAAAAACAAGAGAAATGTTTGGGGAGGTAAATATTTTTTCTAACATTGTATATATAATTAAGCAGGCATTCAAAAGTGTTTTTATTTGGCTCTTAAGCCATATTCAGTTTTGTCGGCCAAAAGAAGAAACTTACTTCAACGTGCTCAGAGAAAATAAAAGAATGGGAAAAAGGAACAGTAAGTACATGTATCTCTGTAGAGCCAATATTTTATGTGAAGAAAACCAGAAGAGAAAGACAGGTCATGGTCGTGCCTATACGCTTATTGTTTAAAAATCAGGTTAAATCCCATATCCATGTATTGGGTGAACTGTTAAAAATCTTAACAGGCTTGAGCTGTGTGTATCTGTGTGATGCAGTGTGGGAGCTAATCTCAGTGCTGTGTTGTTGAGATTTCCTCCTCCTCTTTTCCACCCACACATCTCTTCCACATACAAACGCCGCTGCTCTAGGCAGCCAATCGCCACCTCTCCTCCTTTGTATTGCTTTTACCTGCGTCACTCTGCACATGTTACCATGGTGATCACTGATGCTCCCCCCACACTCTGTGTCTCCGCTCTTCCAGTATGAAGATGAAGCCGACTTGTGGCTGGTGATGCAGGCAGGCTGCGGACGTCATCAGTCCCTTGGGAAGAAAGCCTATTTTTACTGGTGGGCACAGAGAACACCAGGCTGCCAAACATATTTATGGAAGCTCCTCTAATCCCGGTCTGCTGGGAAACATCACGGCCCATGCTCTGCACCTCCCTCCCCATTCATTCCTCACAAATGTAAATCAGTCGAATACTGTGCCCAAAAATCAAGATGGCAACAACTGTGATAGTTTTATGTAATCCTGCTCTAGTATTTCTTATGTTTTATTGAGAGGTTTGAGACAAATATTTGTACTTTCCTTTGAAATAACAAAAAAGGTTGTAATGTGGCAGCAAATCTGACAGATTTATTATGAAAAAGTAAACATAGTGTTCTGACTTCAACAAAATATCAAAGTTACCTTAAACCACTGGACATTTACGTGATGCAAACTAATGAATAATAAAAGAAAAGCTCAGTTGTTACAACTGATGTCCAGGTTGGTGCGTGTGGCTCTACCTCTTCTGATTGTCTGTGTCAACAGGTGCGTCCTCACAGCTGGAGCTCGTCAAACCGACTCAGGAGGAACTTAAAGAGGAGTGGATCTGCTAGAGTAGATGCCACGTTGTTTTACTCCATGAGTGGTTATAAAGCCTTCACTTCTTTGGTCTTTGATATACCCTCGTTCGCATTTCATTCCCCTCCTGGATCCTTGCACACCGTCTCTCCTTGCTCTCCAATTTTGCTGAAGAACTCGCCTGAAGCTTCTCATCTCCCCTGATTCATGCAGTCTGAACTACTCCACATCCTATGATCGTACTCACCTGCCTGTCCACCTTCCAGCGCTTCAGAACAGAGAAACCATTACCAACAAACGCCACTTTCAACCATTATCTGATCTAGGCCTCTGTGAGTTATACTCACCTCCTCATTGGGAATTCCACCATCTCTTCAGCAGCAAAATAATCATCTCCATCATATACCAATCAAATCATACTTATCATTCCTCCTATACTCTATTCCAGTGGTGCCCAAAGTCGGTCCTCGAAGGTCGGCATCCTGCATGTTTTAGTTCTCTCCCTGGTTTAACGCACCTGGATCCTATGATGGCTCATTAGAAGGGCTAAGAAGAGCATTGACATGTTGAGGAGGTTGTTACTACCACCAGGGAGAGAACGAAAACGTTCCGCCAGGACCGACTTTGGGCACCACTGTTCTAGTCTATTCTAGCCCTTGGAGAAACCAATATAGGGCTTCTTGTTTTTTTTTTTAAACATAATTTTAAAACCCCGTACCATGAACCATTATAAAAGTAGGTTAGCCTGTTAAATAAAACTTACAGGAAACTTACATAAAAATTATTTCAAATACGCTATTTCAGTTTTCAACTGGACACAGAACCGTTAGCGCCTTAAAGGCATCTTTAAACAAAATGCTAGACTACGCGGTCACATCAATATGTAGACAGACATTACAATTTGTAGATAGACATTTACAATGAAACACTTAAGAATTAAGGATGAAACATCAACGACAAAAAAATACAGCCGTTGTTTTTCCGAAGTTAAAACCAAAACCCCCACTTTCCAAAAGCGAACACAAATCTTAACGGTCAACGGTCGCCAAGTTCGCTAGTAACCGACCGTTAGTTAGCATCTACAAATTACATCCATTTATAACCATACGAAGATACAAAAAAAAAATATGAACACATATGAAGTAAAAACTTTCAGGAGATTAGCCTTTGATATAAGTCATTGAATAGTGATGACTTACCTCAGGAAATGAACGGACATGAAGTGCCAACTTCAAATGTAGCAGTTCAGAGAGAGACACCTCTGAGCAGAAGCTAATGGCGTTAGCCCCGGGATGCTCCCACTGGGCTCTCCTAAACCCGAAGGGTCCAGCTCAATTCGTCTCTCCGGAAGCGTCTGCCTGGCTCTCTTTAGATAAGAGAACCTCCTCACATTTCCGCGTAATGTTTCATTTTCTTCCATTCCAACCACAAAATTTGAGGAATGTATAAAACTTCCTCTTCAAACAAGGCCCCACTTGTGACTCCCCCCTGCGCGCGACTATGAATACGCGCAACGTTTAAATAAATTAAATCTAAAATGCATTACGTGCTGTCTGGTATCTCAATTTTTATATCTTTGAGCTGCATAGTTTATGAGCTATAAGTATAGTCCTTATGAGTTATAAGTGTAGTCATAAGTTATGATTATGAAATCACGATTAAATTTAAATTAATCTCTTGAATCAATAAAAATTGGGAAAGCACTATGCCTACATTTTTTGTTTGTAATTTAAGTTATTTCTTGGCTTGAATGCAGACAAAAAGGAGATTTCTGAGATAATCTTATCTTTTTTGTCTGAATTATGACTTTATTCTGAAAATTATTACTTTAATCTCAGAATTTTGACTTTAACGCTGATGATAAATGTGTTGTGCAGGAAAACTAGCTTTGTGGAGGAACAAATGAGTTTAAAGTGAATTTTCGTGTGGGCATTTTAAATTAGAATTCCGCAAAAATTAAGAAAAGTCAGATTTTTTTTCCGTGGTCTTCTAACTCTACAATTATACAGTTGGCTTTGTATTTGCTTTCCTCTTTCAATGGCTACCTTAAATATTTAGATCAAATACAATTTCTCAGTATTACCTCCCTTTGAACGGTCATATTCCTTAGTATGTACATCAATAAGCAATCAAAATATTCAAATACAAAATAGAACACTTATTTAGTGAGCTAAATGTTTAGTTCTGACTTATTACTATGTGAATGTGACTTAAGCTCCCAGGTGAGGTATAAATAGTTTAAAATTATAAGCAGATGTCAGAATACATTATATTTATATAATAATATAATGGCAAATGTTGAGTTTTCGCAAATAGATTTGCTTTTATGTTTTTGGGATGTGTTTCATCCATTCATTCATCCACACATACAGCCATCCATGGTGATTGTGGCTTTAATCTGCTTGGCCAGTGAAGTAATGCTTCATATTGTGTGGCATGGAAAATTCAGCCTTAGAATTTGTTTTTGTTATTTTTCTGAGTCAAAATAATTTGACGGCTTGTAATTTGAGTCTTAATAGGTACCTTTTGTGATAAAAAGCAACATTAATCCCAGCAAATATTTAATCCAGTTGAAAAAATTTAAAAAGAGCATAACTTTTTCAGGCAGCCAGGAAAGGTAAAGAAATTGATTATAGTGTTTTGCAGCAAAGCAAAACCAAATCTATTTACAGCAGTACTGACCTAGATTTTTTTTAGCAATTTAAATCAGCTCATGTAGCCTTTTCAGCAACTTTTTGATTCTTATTTTTGATTTCATCAAAAGAAAACAAAGCAGTCTACAAGCAGTTCTCCATGTGGACGTTTTTCCAGCAAAACTGTTATAAATCACCAATAAATCTTCCCAAATACCTTGCTAACCTCATAACTCACACCGGTAAAATCAAAGTTTGATTGGTCGATGTTGTGCGGTAACCTATGAGCAATCTGTAGCATTTAGATAACCTAACATGAAACCCCGTCAATTGTGGGGACACAGCAAAGACTCCTGAGATACAGAAACAGTCATCCACACCCAGTACTTTCAGGCTGTGGGGTGGCAGTAAAAACCACTGAGCCACTGCAGCAGCAACAGCAAGGTTTCTGTTTATGTGGCACATAAACACATTTTTCTCCCACATGCTTTCCAAATGTCTCCCTTATCTATTAACACAATCAAAAAGCTTTCAACTGTACTGTAGAAGACAACAACAGTAAATCTGGACTGTTCAATTTAAGGTGTTTTTATTACTTCACTTCTAATATTTATTAAGAAGAGCTCAGTTTTGACTTTAACAAGATTTTCCATCAAATATGATTTACATTTTTTCAGTTTCAAATTTCAGTTGGAAAATGTGCGGAAATCTCCATTTGAGGTTCATGAGGCATGCTTCTGAACATTTACCGATAGATTAGATCAGAACTTCAGATCAACAGTATAAGAACAGTGTTGATCTTTTTATTAAATATTCCATGTTGTAATTAATAAAATAGGTTGTAGCAGCTAAATGCAAACATATAGCTTCTTGGAAGAATTGATAAATTGTGGCTAAAGTAAAATATCATTTATAAAAAGTTGGTTGTAAGATGAAGTTTTGACACAAACAAAACTGAACTGATTTAATGCTGAGCTTTATGTTTCCATTTACACCAGGAAAAACATTGAATTTTACCTTAAAAGTAGCATGGAAACTAATATTTAACAAATTCAGCATGTTTTTCTCTTCAGTGTTTAACAATGAAAAATGTGGGCCCACAGAGGTTTTGTGGTTTGGAGTTTGAAATTATCAATGCTGCAGTCTGTTCAGGTGTGTTGAGTGAAAAACCACCAGTGCACACACTAATGCGCTTCTCTGTCACGGCATGGGGTTCCTACATCCTTCGTCACGGTGGAACTTCACCCACACTTTGAAACCACGTCATCAGGCCCAATGGAGCAGCTTTGTGGGACACAGATACTGATTTATGTTAATTAGGTCCACATTTCTACTTTTAAAATGGTGCTAAAAAGTGAGCATTGTGAAAATGTTCTTTATTAGGTTTTATATGTAAAGTGGTGGAAACAAGTGTTGAACAACTAAAATTACAAAGAAATTACGGGAAGAGATGAACATCAATGATTGAATGAATGACCTTCAGTTCAGAAGGTTTGCACACAAAAATTGAAGGCAGTCAGATTTACAGAAAAACAGAAAGAAAAAAGGAACAACTTGAATTGTAAAGCATATATCTTGCAAATTTATGGTACACTACAGAAAATATCAGCCTTAAATAAAACAAAACAAAAAGAACTTGTAATTTCAACGCAGTACTGAGAATATACCTAAAATAAATATTTACAAATAATCATTTTTAATTATGGTGTTCTTGCTGAATTGAAAAAAAGGTTCAATAAAACAGAATACAACTTGTTGTTTAATACATAAAACTTTGTTATTGAACGTACAATTTCTTGGTATTTTAAAGATCTGGTTTGAATAAAAGATTAACTGTACATTAATTGTCGGAGTTTCTGTTTATCATGAAGTTTCAATATTGGATATGTATCAATTTAATATTCATTCCCCTAACAATACATATGGCAGTATGATAGGAGAATAGTATATGTATTTCATCTTGAAAATGTCCTAATCTCTCATGAACTGAATTAGATTTAGAAAATGTTGACTTTAATGCAACATAATTTCTACTTAAGTGTTATTAAAAATGTATGTATGATCCGGAAGCACTAGAAATCTAATTTTGCCTTCATTAATTGATTACATGAACCATCTTTGACCTGTTAAATGGTAGATGTAGACATCACACGTTCTTGCAGATTAAAATAGATTATAGAAACGTTTACTACTGAGATTGAGTGGGAGAGAAAACTATCATAGTTCCAGATGAAACTGTGATCTGATCTGTAAAAACTATACCATATGTAACATGGGGTCAGACAACTATGTCGGAAATGGTTGTAGAGCTCGCAGATATTTTTAGATTTTCTTCTATAAGCAGAATCTAAAAGCCACATTAGCTTTCGTAACAGTCATCAGTTTTACAAACAAAACATCGAAACAGTGTAGCTCAATAAACCTCCAGAGTTTGCATGAAAAGGTGAGCATGACAAAGGAAACAAGATCTAAGATAAGGTTTCAGTTTTGTTTCTGTAGCATAGAGTCTCGTATGTGTAGTTCGGGTACTAAATCAAGTCTGAACACTTTATTACCTCCAGAGATCTTTTAAGCTTTTAATTATTCACGCCCCGTCTCACTAATCAAACCATTTGTCAGCACAACAATAAAAACAACAAAATGTTTCCTTTTTGTTCCTCATTTACCTCAAAGGACTCTCAAAGAAACAGATGATGGATGCCTCAGAACTGTTCACATCTGCTCCGTTCGTTTATTTTAATTACATTTGAAACCCACCACACATCAGCGACATGTTGCTCAATCCAGTAGTGACAAAAAAAACCAACAAAATAATTTCCTTTGGGCAGGGTGGAAGTTGAATCATCCTCACTGATGCCAAACATTCCTGACTGCAATTCATCACAATTTGTCTGAACATGCAGCTCTAATTCAGAGAGTGGAATGACAATTACCTCTGGAGATCTTAATGTGCTCCACAATTTAAAGCTGACTCATATTTAAAGGATTCATTAGTCATCTGACTGATTACTGTGAGCTGGACGTTAGTACTGAATTACAATGTAACATTACGAGCAATGTTTATTTTTTACCTGGTTAATTCTTTGTCGGTTCTCTCTGTTTTTTTGAAGGTTTTTTTAACCTGTCAGTGGATATTTGCATTTTAAGGAAAAGCTGAATGAGGTGATGTAGAAACTTTGGAAATGCAATCCTGATTTCCCAGGAACAGTTCAGAAAAGTCCAAAGTCAACATGTTGGCATCTCACTGTGTGAAACGCTTTGGGATAAATTTATAGATAAATTGCAAATCACCTTTTACCCAACTTTATATATCAGTGTAAGGAATTAGATTTTTTTTTTTTTTTTTGGCAATTTGTTTGTAATAAAGCAGCCTCCATAAGTATTGGCGCCCCTATAGAAGTGTGCTTTAAAAAAAGTCTGAAAATTATTATTTTTTTGTACGAACATCATCTTGAACATCTTTTTTAATTTATGTACTATTCATGATTCCTCGAATGATTCGAGTACCTCGATTATTAAAATTCCTCGAGGAAAATTTACCTGCCTCCAAGCCTCGTTAATTAATGTTTTATGATTTAGAGCACATAATGTTCCGGCCGGAACATTATGTGCGCTGCGCGGAGCTCTGACTTCCGCCTCTGAGTTGTTGACGAAAGCTAAGTGTTGGCGGCATAATGTCCAATTTTCAAGTTCGGCACGTGGGGATTTTATTGAGTGATGATAATGCCCGGGTTTTCATCGTTTTTTGGGGGACCAATAAGCATCCTTAAAATGACTGGCGCGATGCCTGGAGTACGGCAGCTGTTCTCCTCCGGGAGCTGCTGGTTGAAAGCGAACGATGGGAAGAGGCTGCGGGATTATACAGGTGAGCAGATAGACTGAACACGGCGGGCGGCTGAGTAGTTGATCCTTGCAGTGTAAGTGTAGCTTACGGATGAACCGCACAATACATTTCATATCATTCCAGTCTCAACAAATGGGTGGCGGAAATAATCGTGGGTACATGACTGGTAGATGAGTTTCTGAGTGTGACGAACGAAGGTTCAGTAAATATCCCGTATTGCTCCCCCCTTCTTCTTACATTCGTGCCCTGGTCTACCGGTCGTCTCTCCCCCACACCCACATCAGGTTTGTTGGTTGTCTTTCCACCCCCATCTTACATTCGTTCGTTCGCCTCCCCCTAAACTACAAAAAAGTAAGTGTTAGAAATGCTCAAAAATAAAAAATTGGACTAAAATTGGTAACACCAGTGTTATGCCAGATTTACCAATATTTTATTTTATAATTTTTTTATCTGATTACTCGATTAATCGTAAGAATAATCGATAGATTACTCGATTACTAAAATATTCGTTTATAGCAGCCCTACATTTAATCACTACTGGTAAGGGGTGGAGAGGCTGAGGGTTAAGAAATAACCAGATCACTTTCATGAAATTGAGAAATTTTACTGAACTAGTAATCCATGTCTTCCAGATTCAGCAAGATAAAAGCATAATATGACGCGTGAACATGCCATACAAGGTAAGATAAGGTAGATTTATTTATATAGCATATTTTCAGCAACAGTGCAGTTCAATGTGCTTTACATTGAACTGCACAAACAAAACAACAAACCAAACAAAAGACAAAAAGGTAAAAGTATAAAGCTACATATTGGTTCCCCATGTTTAATAAGAATAAGTAATCCATAATTTATAAACTAGTGGTTGTTTCTCTGGATTCCTGTCCTTCACCAAACTAATTGTTGGTTCTCCGTGTTTGATTCTTTAGTAAGCATAAAACTAAACGTTGGTTCCAGTTAGTACAGCAGATGTGTTGTTGATCTTTACAAGAAAGTAGGTAAAATCTTAATGTTCCATAGCTACTACCAAAGAAATAGTTGGAAAGTTGAAAAAAACAATCGAAAAGATGTCCCACATTAGACCAAATTTGAGAAAAAAATAAAATCTGTCTGTCATACATAATGAAGAGGATAAAGGACGAGAAAAAATGTAAGGGACACAACTAACATGTGAGACACATTGTTCCAGACAGATTAAACCAAAATTATGTTTTTTGGCCTACATGCAAAATAAGTGTGGAAGAAACTGACGTTGCAGACCACCCACACTATACATCTCCAAGGTGAAACATGGTGGGGGCAGCATAATGCTGGGGGATTGCTTTTCTTCAGTACAGATAGGGAAGCTGATAAAAGATAATAGCAAGAAGAATTGAGATACATTAATCCTGAAGTTAAACCTGTTTGACGACGTAAAAGACTTGAGAGTGCAGCATATGTTAAACTTCCAGCAGCGTGACAAACCTAAACCTGCAACCAGAGCTGCAATGGAAATGCTCAGATCTAATCATATTCATGTGATTAAACGTGTCAGAAAACCCCCAGATAGAAATCAAATTCAGAATCTGTGCAAAGACTTGAAAACAGAAGCTCTCCATTCACTCTGACTCAGGCTGGACTATTTCTTCAAAGGAGAATCAGTAGAAATTTGAGTCTACGTGCAAATTTAGTAGAGACATGCTAATAAAAGCTCAGCCTGCAGCAGTAAACGCAGCAAAAGATGGTTGTCATTATCCTGGCGTGTTCGAGTTTTGGGTTTCATTTGTGTTTGCGCTTTGATCACTTTCTGGTTATTTATGTTTGTGGTCCTCAAACAAATCTTGTCATGTTTGGTTTCATTATTATGGCTTTAAAGATCTTGCTGTGTATGTTCATTTTATATTTAGTTTCCTAGGGTTTTTGTTATATTCTCTTTCTTCTACTTATTTCTCTTAGCTTATTTGTCAGGCTTTTTGCCCTTCTGGTTGTTGATCCTTTTAATTCACCTGTTTGGTTCCTCTCCCAGCTGTTTCATGTTTGAAATCAACCACCTGCATATTGGCAGCAATCACACTCCTTAGTTTTTAAGTTTCTCTGTTTGCTGGATTCTCCACCATTGCTTGCTGGTTACCATTTCCAATTCTCTGTAAGTTTTCTTTGTTTAATTAAATTATTGTATTACTGTCAGAGAAGTCTCTGCATTTGGGTTCTCAATAAACCAAAACATAATGATTCTCCAAACTATTAACTCCAAAGGGTTTAGTACAAATGAACTCCACACTTTTCCTTTTCATTTGTACTTGCAAAAAGCCTTCATAAACCATGAAAAATGTTTCTTCCACCTCCCAAATGTATATGGCTTTTTGTTGGCCTCAATACAATACTCAGAAGTTTGATGTTGTAACATGACAATAAGTGAAATAAAAGTGAATATTATTCCATATTGACCAACATATTTGATGTGTATTGGTGTTTCTGATGATGGCATTTGACAAAATGTAATGTTTGTTATTCGTTTGTCAAATTGGTGACTGTATATTTTTAAGAATTAGTGTTTTTATGACGTAAAGCATGTTGAAGTGCCATGTTGCTGAAATGTGCCATGCAAATAAACTTGATTAGATCTACTATATGTGAACGTTATTTCATAGTTGTTTCATAATTAGATTATTGAAGGCCTTTAAACATTGGCAGCAGCTAATTGTTGTTGTTTTTACCCCCCATAAAATATGCATTTCAACATCCTCTATTCTTTTACTGTTTAACCGTCATTGTTTACAGAAAATCTTTAACTGTTTGAAGGTTTTTTTTTTTTTTTACCACATATTTAGTGTCATATTTATTCATGAGCAACATCTACAAAAGAGACAAATACAGTCGTTGTAAAAGGTCAGGTTTTTATCTTTTCCGTGCATTTTGCTTGTATTCTGTAGTATTCTCAAAGGGGAAACAATGAGAAGCACTGCGGTGTGTGTGTGTGTGTGTGTGTGTGACATAAATACATCGTTTCCCAGCTACCGCCTGCAGGCCCAGCACCCCCACTGTAGTCTGAGAAACAGCTTTTATACCAAAGTGTCTCTCGCCTGTTGGTTACCCTACCTCTCCCCCTTCCTCAGACACACACATCCACCTCCATTTCCGCCAGAGATGTGACATCACAGAGTGCACCATATGATCCGCCCGCACAAAGCTTTGCAGCGAAGGATGGGGCCTACCTGTGACGCACAGACCTGCCCAACGCAAGCTGAAATTTAAAGAGGAAAACAAGGGCCTTTATTCCATCACTTTGGAGTGAGTATTGATTATCTGCGCAGACAAGATATTTACAAAGACCTGATAAAGATAGTTTGAAATACCCACATGAGGTTTACCAGAGAGGGCTTAAAATTTACCAATGTTGTTAAATACAGAAATTAAAAGTGAATGCTATTTTGGTTCCATGCTAGAAAGTGAAATTGTGTCACTCCAAAACAGAAACTGGGAAACTGTAGAGTGGAAAAACACGAACACATTTAAGTGTTATGACTGTTGGGTCTGAGACCAAATCTTAGCCAGAAACCAAAACAATAGTGCAGTTCATTGACCACAGGAAATGTCGAAACCAAACCAGGCTCAATTTCCCCGAATACTGACGTCTAGAAACAGAACGTCTTAACCGGGGGTTTAAAAGAGAAGTGAGGAGTCTTGTCTGGGTAAACAATGTAAATATGTCACCATTAGCAACTCTTCCAGTTCAGCACAGCTTTCTTTTGTGTAACGAAACATTTGTGCATCCCTAAATGTATTACTATTTTTTTTTAAATCAAAATGAAAAGGTTAAACCTACACTCACACTTATAAACTTTTAAAGCTCAAATTAATTTGAGACTTGTGTATTATTTTATTTTTATGGATTTGAATTAAACTGATTTAATTTTGCCTTTCAGCGTTATCATACTTCATGAATGTATTTCGTATTACAGAGATTACAAACTTGTTTGGAACGTTTCATTTGTTTTAAAATTAAGGCGTGTAACTGTACATTTTCATGACAGCATCAAACCGCAGCGAGTTTGTTCGCCGTACTTTATTCCTCTTTACCATGGCAACAGAGGCTATCATCAAAGATCGTCTATAACAAACACATGCGCAGCTCTGGAGAAGAGGCCATTCTAGACCGTGCGCTGCATCTCCAGGGAAACGGGGCTTTAAATTAACTGAGCAAAAAGGTCACCTTAAATCACATGTTGAATCTAGGAGGATTTAACATGTTTTTAAATCCTTTTACTGTTTTTATCATTGTATGTTTGAGGCAAGAACATAAAGTTCAGAGCAAGAATATACACGTTTTACCTGTTAACCGGCGGTACAGAACAGGGCGTGGCCAACTTGGCAAAATTAACAGGTTGATTTTGTCAAGTTTAACTCGTAACTTGAGGCGCTGCTTTAAAACTGAATTTATATTGTGATTCGTGACATTTTTAGAAAGCTACAGTTCAGAATTACAGTCAAAGCTTGCCATTGGCTTTTGCGTTATTTTTGAGAAAGTAACATAATCTGCGAATGACTTAATGTCTTGCTGGGACCTGAAAATTAAAAAAAAAAGTATTTCTCTTTAAAATGGCAAACGTTGTGCTGGTTTTTAACTAAGCAGTGAAGCTTCAGCTGTTCCCCGAAAGGCTACTAATAAATTTGATAAAAATTCTCCGATATTTAAATCTGGGATGATAATAATAATAATAATAATAGGGAAGCTCAACAGCATACAAAACCAGTAAAAATTAAAGGATTTTTTAAAGGTTTAAAATTTAATGAGTAAATTCAACATAGGTTGCAGTGTTTAATGAAAATGAACAATGAACTTAAACGGGATGGTAATAAAAGGTAAAATCAGTAAAAAGACTTTATGAGTTTGCATGTTTTAATGTGTGCAACTGACTGAGCATTTGCCCTTTGGGGACAATAATCTGAACTGAACTAACCAGTTCTGATAGTAGTATAAATATGCAGCAGACATACACTATTATTGTTTTTCTCACTGACACTAAGCCAAACTAAACCTTTTCTGCTTTTGCTTTTTAATCTCCAAAACACTGACACTATCCTGTGATTCTAATGTGAAGTTATTTTAAAAATGAAATAAAAATATTAATTGTGCATACTGCTGTACTGGCACTCTGTATCATAACAAAAGAGGTGTAAAAACACATAAAACACACCCGAAAAATCCGCCAAGTATTGTCTGTTTTTTTTTTTTTTTTAAATGCCTCCAGAGTGAGACCTCTGTCGTTTTTCCTTCTATGTTCAGGCTGTTTCTGTCTGTAGTCAAATAACGTTGTGGGGAGAAGGTAATTTTTGTCCAATGCGCGTGCCGTGACGTGACAAAATGGAACGTAACCGTGTAAAAACGCTCGAGGCGGAGCGTGCAGCGAACATTCTGCTTCGGTTGGTCGGGCTGACGGCAGCTCCAGGCTCAGCGAGGACAAAACAGACATTTACCCGCAGACACATCTCACACCGCAGGTCATTTCTGAGGGTATGGACAGGACACCGCTCTGAAGAAGCGTCGAGCAGGCTACCATTATCAGCGAACACTCGGAAATAATGATGAAGAAGGACATCAATCTGACGCTGGTGGACGACGCAGACCTCAAACCGCATCTCCGCGACGCCGAGAGCCTCCTCAACTCCCCCGATCTGGGTCTGCTCAAGCTGGCGTCTCCTGAGCTGGAGAGGCTCATCATCCAGTCCAACGGACTGGTCACCACGACGCCGACCAGCTCCCAGTTCCTCTACCCGAAGACGGTGACGGACGAGCAGGAGTTCGCCGAGGGCTTCGTGAAGGCGCTGGAGGACCTACACAAGCAGAACCAGCTGAACGGAACCGCTCCGGCTAACGGCAGCCTGGACCTCGGGGCGAACATCCCCCCGGTGACCGTACAGCCGGACCTACCGGTGTACACGAACCTGAACAGCTACGGCAGTGGGCCGCTGGGAACCACTGTCAACTACTCCACGGACACTGTTCCCTTCCCGCCCCCTCCGTCACATCACCTGGGGGCTGCCCCGCTCCAGCAGGAGCTCTCCCGGGTCCAGCCGCCGAAGGAGGAGCCCCAGACGGTACCCGACGTCCAGAGCTTCGGGGAGAGCCCGCCGCTCTCTCCCGTCGACATGGACTCGCAGGAGCGGATCAAAGCCGAACGGAAGCGGCTCAGGAACCGGATCGCCGCCTCCAAATGTCGGAGGCGCAAACTGGAGCGGATCTCACGGCTGGAGGACAAGGTGAAGACGCTGAAAACCCAGAACACCGACCTGGCTTCCACCGCCAGCCTGCTGAGAGAGCAGGTGGCCCAGTTAAAGCAGAAGGTCCTCACCCATGTCAACAGTGGCTGCCAGATGTTACCACACGAAGTCCAGGTGCACTGACGGCAGAACCAGACCGGAACCACCGAACAGCTAATAAGCTCCACAGACTTTAAACGTGTTGGTTCTTCTGTATCGTATGTAGCCCCCGATGATGCGCCCCATTCTGCCAGGCGACGTCAGCCGGCCATCTCTGAGCCGGCCCGAGGAACATGCGAATCAAGCAGCTGTTAAAGAACACTTAACCTATAGGTCTTAAATTTGTGAGTCTGTTTATTGTGAGTTGACTCATTTTAAAGATTTCAGATGGTTTAAAATTTAATTTGAGACTCAAAGGAACTGGCTAATGTTCTAGTTGTAAATACACAAAGAAATTAACATATTCACTACTTAAAGCTGCAGTATACATTTTATAAAAAAATTTACTTTTACATATTTGATGAAGCTGTCCCTATGTGGTGACAGTATGGTATGATACAGGTAATCAGAAAAAAATTGAGCTCCTAGAAACAACCAATCAGAGCCAAGAGGTGGGTTTTAGCGCTGTCAATCACCCTTTATAAACTGTAGCTAGCATGGCTTAATGTGAATTCTCAAGCTAGTTAAGATGGCTGCCAATGATGGTTGATAAACAGTTTTCTTGTAACAATAAGTTGTTTCACTTCCATTAGTGAATACAGAAGGTTGATTGTCAGCGCTAAGACCCTCCTCCTGGCTCTGATTGGTTGCTTTTGGACGGGAGAGGAGAGGACAGACGGCAATAGTAGAACAGGGAGGATCATTTTTCTGCTTATCTGTCTTCTACCAAACTGTAACAACATGGTGACAGTTTTAACAAATATGTAAAAAGAAACCCATATTTCTTTCAAAAGCTACATACTGCGGCTTTAAATCTACCAGGTTAAGCTTTTCTATTGTTTGTGTCTGAGGTGGGCTCACATTTCATGCACAGAGTAACTGTTTGCTAATGAATTTAAGCAAATTTTCTGTGGTTGCTTCTAAGCTTTGGCCCTTTATTTCTGATTTTAAACCAAATCTTAATGGGAACTCTTTGTGTTTCCTGGTTGGCGTAACGGGAAGTCGGCATCTGAACCAAATTCCACTTGGGCTAATCGCTAATGCTATGTAGGATTGGTGAAACGTAAGCATACGAGGTAGAAAATAACTCAACAAAATGAACCTTAACAGTGTTATTGACCAGACAAAAAGGGAATAATGCTATCCCTAGCTTTTTCTTTAAATGCATATCCGTATCTATAGGACCAATTTATTAGATTCCAGCCAGAACGAAGATGCCTTCTGCCTAATTTGGAATCCTGTTCTACCTCGTATGTGTGTTTGCTAGTGGGAAAAAGGGGAATCTTTTAATGGTTTCTTGATTTCCAGTTCTTTAAAGTGTTTACTTTGATTGTATACAGTCTCAAAGCTGGACCAAACGGATATTTCTACACAATTATGCACATTTACCCTCATCATAAAGGAGGTGGTTGTAAGAAAATAATAAAGTTTCTGTTGGTATGAGATAATCTCAGTATATAATCTATTTACTCTGTATTTCTGTAGGGAAATGTTTGCATGTAGTGGACGAACTCGAATGTTGCCCTCGGCTGTGTGGAATGGGGCACAAGTTTCTCCGTTTTTATCTTATTTACCTTTACACTTGTGTATTTTGTCTATTTTTTTTACTCGGGCGTGTCCATATTTCAGCGTGTTTTGGTTAAAAACAAAAATAAATGTGAAAAGCCGTAACCTTTCTGTTGCCGTCACCTGTAGCTTACGGTCAGTTTTGGCTTGATGCTGTCGTGTTTTCAATTAAAATGCTGCTCAGCAATGAACATTTTGCTCCGTTTTTTGGTCATTTTTTTTGTGTTGACTGAAATATGTGTTTGACACTTAATCTGAACAATATAACTGGTGTTTTTCATTTTGATCCTAATGAAAAAAATTGATACATACATGGAAATTACCTTAAAATTTCTTCATATTCTGTTTTCTCTTTTATGAGAATAAATAAAATCGAGAGACCAGACATAAATGAAAACTGGAAAAACCATAAATGGTGCATCTTCATGCAAAAATACATTTAACTCCTATTAAAATGATTACTTTTAAAGCACAAACTGACTACTCCTTCACTTGTAAAGTCCTTATATTAGGACATTTATTACTCCTGATAATTGTTCAGATAACGGCTGCTCCTTTAATTCTTCATTAGTGAAATCTACATTATGTAATATTTCTGAAAAATTCACACTTCATTTTCAGATAGGCGTTTTACTCCCTCTGGTGGCTAAATGTTGAAACTACAAAATTACAAAAAATTTAATTAGACTAATTTATCGAAATGTTATTACGCAAAACGGCATGGAGGGATTAATTTTATTAAAGACGTAATCCAATTAATAAAAGAATATTTTTTAATCAAGCATTGTTTTGCTATATTTGAATTAGGGATGAAAAAAAAAATCTTCACCCTCTTTAACAGAAACAATTTTCTCGTCTGTTAAATTGATATTTCATGGTCTAAAGATGATTGATTTGCTTTATATTGATCTTATTTTAGATTTAGGATTAAGTGTGAATGGATAGCACTTGAAAAAGAGGTTTTTAATCTCAATGGGACATTCCTTGTTAAATAAAGGTAAAATATAGAACAAAAACTTTGTGAAATTTTCAAATGTGAGACTGAGTTAAATTGACAAAGGAAAAGAACATTAAGCATTTAATGTTTAAAAATGTTTCCCTTTGAAGCAGGTGTTTATTTTAAATGTAAAAATAGTAATGATGGAAATCAGAAAATAACTGCCAACACTATTAAAAGAAGGAGAAGAAAAAAAACAATCCTAACTTGCTCCTATATCTTGTTGAAAAGTTATTTATAAGATAGTTTTGTCCTAACACACACACATATATATATATATATATATATATATATATATATATATATATATATGTGAAT
>CAEGAE010008286.1:0-81169 GCA_903067095.1 Girardinus metallicus | reverse complement strand
GTTCCGGGTGAGAGGCGGGGTACACCCTGGACAGGTCACCAGTCTGTCGCAGGGCAACACAGAGACACACAGGACAACCAACCATGCACTCACACACTCACACCTAGGGACAATTTGGAGAGGCCAATTAACCTGCAGAACTCCGCGCAGAAAGACCCCAGGCCGGGAATCGAACCCAGAACCTTCTTGCTGCAAGGCAACAGCTCTACCAACTGCGCCACTGTGCAGCCCCATTTAAAATATTTTTAAATAAAAAAAAATTACCCTAATTCAACCTATAAAATCTACTTACCAGTAAATACACGACCTCACACACAATACTTTTTAAAATTAGCTGCCATCTGCTAATCAACAACATACACAACATACTGGTTATACATTCACAAGCAAGGTGTGCAGTTTGCTTCACAGCCTCCAATTCGCGGTCGCTGAACTTCGGAAATTATCGGTGAGAAGTTTGCCATTTTCCAGAAAGCACAAAAATATAAACAACAATGAAAAATTATAAAGAGAAAGCAAAACAATAAAAACTTTAATGTATTATTTGATTAATACTATAGGATACGAACCCAACTCTATCACTGTCTCCAATACAAGATGTCCGTCAATGGATCAAGGCATGTTAAAGACCAAAACTCAAATGGGCGGTACTAAAACAGGATGAATATACTGGTAATCACTAACAAACACGGTCGGGTTTCAGCCAAACTTGCTCCTGGACTCGCATTGAACTTTATCTGAAGCGTTTCTGAACATTTGCCAAATGCGCCCCCTGGTGGACGGGTGTGGGAACTGTGTGAGAGCGTTGACGTCACTGAGTGAATGACCTTGCTGGAGATCCTGCGATCGCCATGAAGCCGGAGCAGCGCTGAGCCGCGAGGGCCGCCAACGCTGCTTGCAGCTTTAATAAATAAAAGTGTTTTTCAAATTACAAATTTGACCTTTTACTAGTAGTGTTAATTCATTAGAAAACGTACTAGCGTTGATAAAATAAAATGTTTCTTTTTACCAGGGAATTTATTTAAATTCCTTTTCTTTTAAAGAAATTTAAATTATCTGAAATAATACAGTAATTTACTTGCTGCTTAAATCCTTCAGATTGTTTTGTGATTGCGATAGATTATCAGACTGCTTTATTTACTTTAAAGCAGTTTCACATGTCTTATTATTGCTATACCTACTGAGCTTGTCTAACCTTCATCTGATTCCAAATATCTAATGCTTAAACAAAGTATATGCTGTAATTATAAATTAATTCCTCAGGAAATAGCCTCCAGTTTACCTTAGTACACCCACCTGCTCCTACTGAAAACTTTATGTGGGTCAGGCAGGACTTAGTGAGTCACCTCATGACTGTGATTGCCAGAGGGTAAAGGTTAAATGATCACATCCTCATTCCACTCATCCAACACCTGGAGATATCAGAGCCAAGGGGAGCAGGTTTTGCTCAGAAGAAGGAAAATCTTATTTTTGAAGAGAAGTCTGGAACTCTGGTTCTAAGGTGTACCTATGAATTTTAAAGTTTATAATTTAAATTACGATTGATTAGTTGTCCTGTAATAGTAAAACATTTACCACTTTTTGACCTTTAATATTCCACATAAAATCAATCACAAGAATTAAAAAAACAACAACATTTATTTCCTTTATTTAACCAGGTAAAACCCTGCTGAGATTCAGATGCCATTGTCAAGAAGGACCTGGGCAGAAATCTGCAATACACAGCGACCTAGTTACAAAATAAAATGAATTAATACATAGATACAAGAATGTTATGTAATACTGAGTTTAAATATGATCCCTTAATACAATCCCTTAATTTACACCTTTCTGCTGCAAAAATTTAATTCCTTAAAATAATAAAACCTAAGTAGAGTTTTTATTTTATTTACAACTAAATTACAAACTGAAGTTAAGTTTGTATTTGGTGGTAATCAAGCTTAGCTTATTATTAATGAGGGAATAATGATTAAATGACATCAGAAAGGATACAAGAAGGTATTCTCTAGATTTTGCAGGCATTATCATGTGGATTGTTTTTAATTTTCCTTTTAAACATCTTTGACACATTGCTGCCTTACAAAGACAAAACATAAGGAAAATTAATGCACAAAACAAGACGAATAGGGCACAGCAAACTCAAGTCGCAAACACACCCCAGTAGATTAAAGCAACAAATAATCCGCTGAAATAAAAATAATTAAAATATCTTGTTTCCACGCTCCACTGAAACCAATATGTATCTGTAATCAGTAGCAGAAGAAAGTCAAGTCAACCTAATTACAGGCCGTGTAATGAACCACCTGCTGTGAGACTATGTTGCCGAATGAAGTGGGCCAGAAATGCTGTGTGCTCATATTGTGTACTCGCAGTCTCTTTGACACACACACACACAAACATTCACGCACAAATCATGTTTTCTACTAATTACACTCTTGCTCAGAAAGAATTGTAAGACCTCCACAGAAAAGCAAACTCCTGCTGATGTGCATGCAGATCAGACTGAACACAAATTTTCCATAAATAATATCTACGGTGACAAATGAGGGGAAGAACAGTCATCTGTGTTTCTGGTGTAATCATAGTTAAAAGTTTTTGTTGCTGCAAAATCACATGGTTGAAAGAATTCAAACATAAATCAAAGATAGGAGTGGAAATTAGCAACCACCACTGGTCAAATACAGGTAAATTTATGAAATGGTAGGTAAATTTGATCTGTTTATAAGCCACAGCGGCAAAGAACAGTGTTTAATTTATACCATTGGTGATTGGGGATAAACACTGCAACTGAGCTGTGGCTAGAATTCTGCTGCTACCATTTTCTGAAGAAGTGAGAGTAGTAATGTAGTGTTCATTTCTTGAGTAAAGTGAAAATATAAACCCAAAGTTAAAAAACTGTTTTTATTAGAAAATAAAAAAATAGCAAGTTACATGACTGGCTGTATCAGTAAGAGGAAATAGTCAAAATTCTACCACAAATGTTTCCAGCAGGCAAATGGCTTTTTGGATTCTTTGACATGCTGTACTTTTAAATTTTGGTCTTTGTGTGCCCAACTTTTGCAAATGTGTTAAGTTAAAGTAATTCTCTAAGATGTCAAAATATTTGGTCTTAACCTGAAAATGATTTCAACATCTAAATGTAATTTTTAGACATTTATTCGAAGTCTTGATGCAGACTTCTATTAGTGTACATCAACAAGCACAAATAGTGGAATGGCAGGCTGTCACCTCAATAGCTGTATTAGATCACACATTTCAGCATTTTCATATTTTTCTTTATCTCTGTAATTAATCTAAAATCTTAATTACCAGCAGAGTTAAACTAATATTCAATGGATAAATAGAAGGGAAAAAAACAGTGTGTTTTAAATTGAAGTAGAAAGGCATAAAATGTAGGCAAACATCAACAAAGGGGAGTAAATTACCATGTTGACATATATATTGTTTATTTTACAGTGAGGTTTGTTTTTAAATAGTAAAGATTAAGAAAAAAAACCTGAAGTAGTGGCTGGAGGAAGAAAAATGCATTTCTTCTCCTGATCATGGCACGGAGATTAATCTAAAGAACACTGACATCATTCATGTTTAGAGACTATATACCCATTTCGGCAGGTTTCACACACATGCACACACAGACAAGCTATAGCTACCCATCTAACCTTTTATCTCTAGATGATGAATGTTGGCTATGAAGGATTCTGCCTTAGACAATGTTGCCAATTTTCCCCTTTGATGGTTCTGAAATTCTAACAGAGATTTTTTCTGAACTTTCAATTAATCATCCTGGACAGTGTCCACTGAACCAGCAGAGCTGAACACAAAGGCCAGACCCGTTTCCAGACATGCACAAACACACTGACATGAAACGTTCATTGCACGCCCACTCTAACACACACTTGCTTGAACACCCCTGCACACTGTAAAGTTAATGGAAGCAAAGACACTGGGATTTGGCTGGCTAATTTTGCCTGCAAGACCCGAGGTGGAGAGACTGACTCGGTGAGGGTGGGTGACTGAGAAGAATTATTTCCAAGGTCCACTTCAAAGAGCAGAGTTGGGCTCCGATAGACAGAGAGGCAAATTGTGTCAGGTAGATTTCACCAGAGTAATGAAACGTGGAGTCCTTTACCATTTGAAATCGGTAAAAGAGAGGTCTTGCTGGTGTTTTGTGTGCATAAAGCACATTTTGTTGGTTTGAACACCATTCTAACATTCAGTGACAGGACTGGAGTAATGAGAGAAAGCAGCAAGACAACACATAGGAAATGCACATATTCAGTGATGATAACCCTACTGAGGCAGTGGCCAGCTAAACATTTGATCTGGAAAACACTTTGTTTATTGTTCCATGCTGCATAACTGGCATCACTGGCTTATTTTGCATAGAAAATAGGAATTGTACTTAGTGCTACTTTTACATAATCTAGGAGACCCTCTGGAAGATCTTCACACAGCTTCACTAGCCTGTGTCTCAGCCATGATTTATCTCGCAAGTCAGTAACCAACCAGACATTGTCATTCTTGATAAGCAGTAGAAGACACCTGTACAGATCAATGTGACCATTGTCTGAAGAGGGTTTCTCTGTCCAATTCTGTAGTATGACTCCATGATGATAGCTTCAACTACAGTTTGATGATGCTTCATCAATTCTTGACATTAATTCCTTCAGACAGCAAATATTAAAGTGAAAACTGTTCACATGCTGTGTATTCTTTGATTGCTGCCCTCCTCAGTCATGCTGTCCAGCACGTTATAGTTGTGTTAGTTTAGATTAACAGCTTCCTTCCTTAAGCAATATGCAAACATAGACTAAACATTGTGCTGATGTCCCATTATCAGACACTGTAGGGACCCTTTGTCCGCAACCATCCTCGTGGTTCTGTGTTTGCCCTTGCCTTCAGCTGCATCAGTTCCACCAGCTGAGCTTCAGAGAGATTGGAGTCCTATAGAGATGTGCAAATTCCTGTGTGTGTATGTGTGTGTGTGGTTTTGTGGAAAAAGGCAGAGGCTGAGGAAACAGTCAAGTAAACGATGAGCTTTTCAAGACTCTTTTAAACCCCTTGTGAGAAGTGTTGACCTGACTGTAGCTAAAGCTCTGTCAAAGCTTCTCTATACTTTTTGATAGAGACTGGCCATGTGGTTTTGTGGGAAAACAGAAAATAACTCTTCCAAGACATTATGCTGCTTTGTTGCTGAATATAGAATGAAGTGAATAACACTGATTATCTCTTCATTATGACACCTGTTTGTGAGTGGGTATATTATGTATCAAGTCAATATTTTGCCCTAAGAGAAGCAAGAAAAACTGTCAGTGTCAGGATTTATGCGAGTTTGACAAACAGGTCAGAGAGTCTTTAAAACTGCAGTGTGTGTGATTTCAGTCTACAGTGGTCATTACCTATCAAAACTGGCCAAAAAAGGAACCGTGCTTACCCACTCACAGTGGGACAACCAGGTCTGTTGTCTGAGGTCCAGGGAAATAAAGTTGAAAACAGATTTTTACATAAACCAAATAAAAATACATAAACATATATTTTTTTCTCAGTCTGAAGTTAAATCCTACCAAAGTTTGCTTATTAGCTTAGTTAGAATTACTAACCTTATTTTTATTTACTAACTGCCAGAAAACATAGCAAGAACATTTTTAGAGATATGTTGTAATTTTCCTTTGACAGTAACTGAGCCATGTTTCACTCACACAAGCCTTTACAGAGCTTTCCTCAACTTCTCCATAGGATTAAGATCAGGACTTTGCGATGGCTACACTGTTGTCATTAAGCCACTTAGTAACCACTTTCGATGTAAGTTTAGGGTCATTGTCCATTTGTAAGACCAATCTGCGCCAAAGCTTTTACTTCCTGGCTGATGTCTTTAGATGTTGCTTCAATAATTCTACATAATATTCTTTCCTCTTGATGCCATCTATTTTTTGCTGCACCAGTTCCTCCTAAAGTCCCACAGCATGATGCTGCCTCCCTCACACTCCACAGTTAGGAAAATACAAGCCTCCCAATTTATCCTCCAAATGTAACAATGGTCATTATAGAGACTGGCAAACTGCAATCAGGCTGTTTGTTTCTTTTGATGTGAAGTTGTCTTTCAGCCTGTGTACAGGACACAGGACAGTTTGGCTGTGAATAATGCTGGCTGACCGACTTCAGCCAGCATCTCCACAAGGCCTTTGACTTTTGTTCATTCAGTCTGCACATTTTGGACCAAAATATATTCAATTCTGGGACACAGAATCTGTCTCCGTCCAGAGCATTATAATGGTTAATCATTCCCATCATGTCTATAGTTGCATATAATTGTTTGAACAAATGAAGGCGGCACCTTCAAGCATTTGGAAATTGTTCTGAAGGATGAACCATACTTGTGCAATTTTAGCAATTCTCTTCCTGATATCTTGGTTGATTTCTTTTGACTTTCCCATCATGTTAAACACAAAAGCAGCAGATTTAAGGTGTAGCCTTAAATTACAGCCACAGGTATGACTGCACACCTGACTCCAATTACGTCACAGCAGTGACTTAATTGTTTTCCTCATTTCCTATGTGTCTGTTAACATAACAGAAGGAAGGAAGCCCAAACTTTTGAATCTGTGGAAAGTTACAAAAAATGTTCTCGCTAAACAAGTTTTCTGGCATTTAGGTAATATCTAAGCAAAAACAAAAAAGGTTTGGTCAAATTTTACTTCGGATGTTGAGAAATGAATGTATTTTTGTCTTTTTATTCAGTTTATGTAAATATTGGTTTCAACTGTATATATGTTTTTCAGAAAAGGCTGGTGTGTGAATAAAAATGTAGGCCTATTGTGTAGGTTACAAGAAACCTTTTTTATTTTTTTTTCTTACCAATTGTCCTTCTGGTATTGAAAAAACTCAATTTTCTGTCACAGATAACTGTGTTATCTTTGCTTGAGAAGGTTTGAATTAGAACAGATCTGAGATTTTTTGAGCAAAGACCGTTTGATGCTTTAGACCATGTTCTGCTTGGAGACCTTGAGTCCTGCCAGGGGTTCACAACAGGGTTTCAGGTTATTGTCCACTTCCTAAATTATCCTAGCAGACACACTCCAGCTCCCCTGCAACCCTTCAAAGGACTGCAAAGAATAAGCAAACGGCTTACAAATAAAACGGATAAATAAAAGCTATACAACTAACATTTATAACAAGAACAAACTGATACATGTAAACATGCTCATATATAAAACTAAACTGGTATTGCAGTTGAGTCACCTTAGACATGCAGCAAGAGAAGGGAGTGTTACAAAATTTATTGCAGAACTGCAGAGACAGACCCATAAGAACTTAAGGGATGAATGGAGAGCAGATGGTGAGGAATGCAAGCATACAGTCTTTATCTAGTTATGTTCCAACTCAGTAAAGACCACTTAACATTTTTCAAGCTCAATTACTAAAGCATAGGCTATTAGCAGGTCAGTTGATTAATACTTTGACTTGTGACTAAATGAAGGAGCACTGCAGCAGTACTACTGAAGAATGAAATCAACGTTTAAACTGTAATGTGAGGGCTAGAAGGTCCATCTTGCAGACCCTAACTTGAGTGAGGAGTGAATGTTAGTGGAACAGGCTTCGGTCACTAAGAACTTTATGTGCAGGGAACCAGCACAATGCAGACCCTCCCTGTGCCTCTAAAACAGTCTTTTAATTTTTCATGGTTTAGACTGGAGCGATCCCTCGAGACTTTAGTTTGTATTCTCCTCAGAATATGCTGCAAATACATACAAGCTCAAAATTCAGTTATTTTTTATTTTCTGTGAGCATGCTCTGTCCGGCACTGTAGTAGTGTCAGAATTGTTGTCTGAGTATCACAGATTATTTGTCCTACGTTATGCTGTCACGACATAATGCTAATTTTAACACACACAAAAAAACATCCATCCATTATCTTACACGCTTATTCATAGTGGGGCTGCAAGGGGTGCTGGTGCCTGTCCCCAGTGGTCAACGGGCACGAAGTGAGGTAGTCCATCCGAGACAACACTGAGACAGACAGGACAAACAACCATACACACAATTAACCTGATTGTCATGTTTTTGGACTGTGGGAGGATACCGGAGTACCCGGAGAGAACCCACGCCTGCACAGGGAGAATGTGGAAACTCCAAGACCTTCTTGCTGCAAGACAGCAGTGCTACCTACTGCACCACTGTGCAGCCCTATGTAAAAAAAAAATAAAATTTTTTTAATAAACCTTATATACTGCAGTTTTAAATGTCGGTCTAGATTTTAGCATACATAAACCCCATAATGATGAATCAAGTTCATAGCATCTGATTACCATGCATAAAATTATCTGTTTGATCCGGAAAATCAAAATGCCTTGTGGTAATTATGAATGACTGTTTAAACCTCATTAAATGCTGCTGATGATATTGTTGTATGCTTTGGTTCTGGCTCCCTAGAACCAGAACCAAATGAGGAGAAGTAGCATTCAGCTTCTATGCACCACAAATCTGGAACAAACTTCTAGAAAACTGTAAACAGCTGAAACACTGAGTGCCTTTAAATCTCGACTAAAAACCCACCTGTTTAGAGCTGAATTTGAAACGTAATCAGTTATAAATTTAACAGTGGCACTTGACGTAATGTAATGCTTCTGATTGTTTCAATAATGCATGACTCTGTGTTTTTGTGTTTGTTATGATGTAAAGCACTTTGAAATGCCTTGCTGCTGAAATGTGCTATACAAATAAAATTTGATTTGATTTTTGATTTGATGTCCTGTAAAAATCGTCATCAATTAATCCCACGCACATTTTGGATTAATATGCCTAAACAGTTTGAAGTACAATTGTCTCCCTGAGTTTCATCGTTGATGATTTTGTGGTATTCTCTACCATATTTGTCAGAAGCAGCCTGATTTCTTCTTCTGCACCGCAACTTCATAAATAAACCTGTATACTCTTTCTGAAACCTGGTGGGAGATTTGAGCTTATCTTGTGCTCACCTTCACATTGACACATCCCAAAACGTGAGGAAATAAATTACTGTACATCTATTTTTCCACCTTATGTACATTTGATAAATAATGTTCATTGTGAGTTGGTACATAACTAGAGCCATAATTCAATGGGTTCCACTAAAGACTGTCAGTAGTTTTGACCATGTCAATCTGTGCAGCGCTTTATTAACACAAATAATTGCTTAAGCTATTCATAAGTTTTCTTATTGAAGTACTTTTTTTTTTGTTTTTTTTTTTTTAACTCTAGAGCTGCAAGCCGTGGCACAATTCAGACCAATCTCACGCTGTAGCACTCGTACTTATATTCTCTTCTTTAACAATCCAGAAATTGCAACTGACATGGTCCTCATGTTTGCAGAGCATTCAACAGCCCACCAGCTGCCAGAAGCACAAGGAATTTGCATGTTGACAGCATTATCACATTCTAAATCATGATCAAGATTGAGATTGATCAGTACAAGGAATATCAATGTTATAATGCATCTTGGCATATCACTTAGCCCTATGTTGAATGATGAATGAAAAATGCGCGATTTACAATAGAGATATACCACACGTGACACACACCATTTGTGTCTATTAAAGTAAAGCAGCGATCAGTTTAGTGATGTGCTCCTGCTCCTGACGCGGTTTCCGTCCAGATTGCCTACATCACTGTCATCTGCACACAGGGTACACTTGCATTCATTTGGAGATAAGCACAAGTCTATTTGAACGTACACACATAGGTACGCCACACAAACTGCACGTCCAGCCAAATAACATGCAATGACAGCTTGGTAAAATTGCTCCTATAAATCATTTGTCAGACTACTCTAAATTCTGTCTCCTATCCATACGTGCATTCACATCTGTCCCCAAAGCCACACACACACACATGCACTCTCTCTTGCACATGCAGACACATTCATTCTTGGATAGAGCTTCCTGGGATATTGGGCTTACAGCTTTGACAAATTCTTCCTCATAAAAACTTATACCATACTCATAGCCTTCCTGCTGCATTGTGCGACTGATTTCCTGCTGAGCTGCAAATATGTTTTCTTTGTTGCCTGGTGTTCAACAAAGACTACTGGGATGTGAAAAAATTTGGATTGCAATGTTTGATTTTTACTATTATTCTTAAATTGCAATAAACACAATGCCACTGCAATATCAGAGAGTATTTTACATTGTTTTAGTTTTTTGAGTAAAATCAATCCAAAGTTTTAGAGACTTCTGGACTGTCCCCAGGACAAACCTGACAAACATGTCACAATGTTTGATAAAATGTCTAGTTTTAATTAAAACCTGTCTGTTCTTACAAAGCCCCCAGGACCGTGTCTGACCAATCATCTACTAAACACCTGGAGCAGCTACTTTATTTCTGCTTAAGAATTTTCAGTGGATGAACTTAAATTGTGAGAATCTCACAGATCTATATGAACAATGTGGTGGCTGTTACATGTCATAAATGTGATTTCAAAGGCAGCATATGCATGTGTACAAGGAAATGCGGACAGTACTGAGCTAAAGTGATTAAAGTTCACATATAATTTTCCAATGTTTTCTTTAGTGTTGTGTTCATGACAGTTCAAGATACAGACTAATGAATAGGGATGTGCTGCGATACATATTCATTATTTAAAAAGCTCCTGCTCTTTCCGACACTGCTGTCAGCACCTCATCACAGTTCTCTTCCATTGTTCTGTTTACAAATGTTCTTAGGAACAGTGGAATGAAAAATAGTTTGTATGAAAAACTCAGCAGGCTCGCAGTTCCAACAGGTGGTCGTTTGACTTTCTTCCTCAGTTCCTTAGCAGCATGTCTTTCTCCCTCTTCTCTCTGTCCCCTCGAATTACTGTCAAATAAAGGCGTCTAGTACCGAAGATTTTAATTAAAAACAAAAGATTACTTTGAAAATCAGTGGAAAAGTCCTTACTATTTATTTTTGTTTAACACTTTTGAGATTTTGAAGTGTATTTTTGACACTTGATATTTATTTATTAATACTTTTCACAGTAAAGTTACCAATATTACTGTTGAACTATTATCAGTACTGATATGGTGATGGGTGGACAATATTTTAACACTTATACATTTAATGTTATTAAATGTATAAGTACTATACATTTAATGTATAACACTTAAACTGTTAAACATGCTGTTAAACATGCTTTTAACAGCCAGAGAGATAAACTTCCATTTTCAGCAAGTATTCTACAATAGTTAATTTGTTTTCCATGTGAAAATAACTTATTCACCCCCTAATACACAGTCTTTCAGTGTGGTAAGTGAACCAAAATACCACCATTGCTCAGACCTCCCAATAGTTTTAAAACTATTTTCAACTCATACACTTAATCACTGAGGAAACTGAGGAAAAATAAAACAATATACAAATATACTGTATGCTTGTACGCCTTATGCTCTTTCTTCTTTGGCTAAGTTTTTCTATCATAAACATATTCTCATTTAAAACTGCAGGAAATCGAGATGTCATATGTCTTTCTGGTGACATTTGTCACTGACAAAAGCAGAGCGATCAGGCCTGGATGCTTTTGGCTGGGGGCCCTGCCATCCATCATGGAGACCGGGTGGTAAATGGCTTATGTAATTCTGTTTCAGATGAATGACCGTGGAAGGGAGTGTCACCACTAACGTTATTGTGATCTATACAGTCGCAAAGAGAGAGTGGGAAGGAAGTGTGAGAGAAATCATCTTATACCTAGAACTGAGCAGTTTGCAATGTTGAAAGTGAAAATGCAAAATACGGAATTAGGTCAAATTATATTGGGTGTCTTAAGAGCAAGTATAATAAATTCAGTATTATTCAAAATGAATTATGAAATAAAGCTACAACATTTATACCACTACAGTTAGAAAGTTTTTTTTCTTTAATACTTATCTTATCTAGAAAATTTTCACATATTTAGTGCAGCCATGGGTTTTTATTAATCCCTGAAACAAGCTAAGCTCTGGAATCCTGTACCAATTCTCCTCACTGTAACCAACTTGGAAGCCTTCAGCTTGGCTGAAGTTTTTGCTAAATATTTTTGAAGAGTGTCATGAACTAAATGATTTTTAATCCACACGGTATTATAAAGCTAATCCCTCTAGTCGGGTGAGTTTTCCCTAGGGGTAAAAAGTTAAGATGCTAAAGTATAATGTTAAACTGGACTGGCTGAATTTGATGAGAGGCTGAAGCTCTCATCAAATAAGAGCAAGATTGCTGAAAGAGAAGCAGAAAATTATGTTGACCTTTCCTTTCCTTTAGGTCTAAGTGGTGCTATCAAGAAAATGGCACCATTTACAGCTTGTGAATGTCGCAAAAAAGACTTCAAAGAATGACTGACACAAATGCTTTGCTAATTATCCTGTGTGCCTAATAATTACTGCCATTTTTCAAACCTATAGTATTCCTATTGGGTCTGTGTAGTTGTGATTGACAGTGCTCTTTTTTTTGAGTTTCTGTTCTACATTTTTCTAATCTAACTACAAGACAGAAGGAAGAATAGGCACAGAGAAGGACAATACAAAGGAAAACTGCAAAAGCATTCTGAAACAGAGCAACATTGATAGACCAACTACAGACCAAGCAATCAATACTGACTTCTTTCTTTTCTACAATACAGTATGTATGCTGTCAATATAATAAATATTCAAATTTTGATAGGTTCCACATATATGATGAGAGTTGATAAGTACAACTCTCCTGGGGGTCTGCCTGAAGACTGATTTTAGGGGTAAACATGCTTCGTCTGGGTGGTCATCCGGTCAGCCCACTTTTCTAGCTTTCTAGCTAGAAAAGAGAAAGCAAAAAGTTCATTTAGCCACTGCTTTTCCATTTATTTTGCGAGAAAATAATTATCTTGACTCATCATCATCAATCTCAAACTAGCATGACATTGCCAGTGTAGAAGGCACTTTTGAAATATTACTGAAATTATGAATCTGCATTAGATCTATGAAAACTGTGTAATTAATCTTTGTTGAGGTTTGTCCTGCAACTCCTGACTGTAGATGTTCTCAAATCTGCTGAACTCTTTCCCCTGACATCAGACATCAATTAAATGATGAGCAGAGTTCTCAAAGGGCTATAAGAACTTGTTTATCTTCAAGGCAAAGTTACGGCAAAGTTGTATTTGCTGGACTCAACTGAGAAAAATAACTCACACAGTAAAATTATGCTCTACAAATCTTCACTCAAAAATATTTAAGCTAAGTGACTTCCTTTTATTTCAGTTTTATTTTATTATACTGTTAATTGTTTTACCTTTTTTGTACATACAGTAAAACTTAGATCAATCACTTCGTGTACTCTGCATGTGTCCATAAATTCTAGGATTTTAAAGTTTGTTCTTTAAGCAGTTTTTAAGCAACATTTTGCATGAATTGACCTGCATAATTTGGAAACAGATACGGTTACAGGCTACTTTATTAGGTATACCTTGCCAATGCCTCACCTGTATGTGGCATAGATTCAAGAAATTCTCACAGGTATTTCTAAGAAAATTTTGGCCTATATTGACAGGATTGGATCATGCAGTTGCTGCAGATTTGTTGGCTGCACATCACTGATGTAATCCCCTCCCCCCATAGCATCTCTTGGACTGAGATCAGGGGTCTCATTTATAAAACATTGCGTAGGATCCATACTAAAAGTGTACGTACGCCCAAAAACAGAAAATGGCTTACGGAAAAAAAATAAAAAATCAGAATTATAAAACCATGCAGACTTGAAAGCAATTTTCCTTTCATAAATCACAACTGCACCTCAAGGTTTGCATACAAAGTTCATCTGCTGTTCTGACCTCTAAACACCCACATTCAACCATAAATGGTTAATTCAAAGTACTTAATGGTATGTTAATGGATATTTAAAAGAGCCAGATGATCAATGTTAGTTCATGGTCAATGGCAACCAGGGAGAAAAGATTACAGAAACACAATATCATGTGGCAGAAATCAATGTGAGGTGGAGAGCTGGGACAAAAACCTGAATTTTTGATAGACATGGTAAAAGAAATACCTCCACCAGCACTTTTGGAGGCACCTCGTCTGCACTCTGGTGCACCTGCGGCCTATACCCGGCCTGCACCTGCGGGGGGCAGCCACTGTCCCCTACAGGTTACAATGGAAGAGTGCATCAGTACATCAGGCCCAAAGCGTTTATATTTCCTTTTTGATTTTCTGTATATTTGCAAGGTATTCCAGCAGTGCCAATGCGTCTATCGCAGAGCATTATGTACAAGTGTCACCACAATATTTACATGTTTAAATCAGTCACTCTGATTGCCTCTCTCCTTGTCACAGTGTTTGTGTTATTCTGTGGTACACATAATCCAGGTGATCATATGTGGAGAAAAAATGGGATGTGAAAGAATTTTGTTGAAATGTTGCGTTGGCTTTGATTTAAGATTTAAGTTAAACTTTTTTAATTTGAAAGGTCATTATGTTTCATTATGCCTCACTCCCAAAAGCATAAATAACAGCTTTTTTGAATACATATTATAAAGTCGATCTATGATTAAAGTTTTGTCATGGAGTGAAATAAATGTCAGACGAATTATGATGCAGTGTGGTTTCAATTCTCCAACTCACAGTCTGTGCTGCCAGTTTCCCAGTCCCCAAAATGAGCATGCATGTGGGTCAGAGTGTGCATGAGGGGCCGCACATTCTGCCGTCAAGTGCTTTATAGAGATCACAACCTTTACATGGATAGTGACATATTCCAGCTTCAGATCCCATTTTGTGCTTACGCCACCTTTACAAATGGGACCCCTGGTGACCTTGAAAGCTATTTGAGTACAGTCTTATCATCATGTCGAAGAAACCAGTTTATGTTTTATGATTTGAGCTGTTTGACGCATTGTTGCATTCTGTTGGAAGTTGCAATCCGGTGATGGGGACATTGTGGTAAATAAAGGGATGTACATGGTCAGCAACAATACTCAGACAGGCTATGGTATTTGAACAATGCTCAGTTAGTAGTAAGGGTCTCAGAATTACAGCACAACCCAACTCTGACCTTACCATCTGAATGTTGCAGATGAAATTGTGATTTATGCCTAGATTTTTGCCAACAGGCATGATATCTTCAAAGTTATTTAAAACTTCTTTTTTCCTTATTCTGATACTCGCTTTTACCTTCAGCAAGTTGTCATTGTCATGAAGCATAGATGTTTAAATACATTTAATAGTTGTGTTGTGACTGGATTATTCACTAATTCTGTGATTAACTCAACAGCTATTTATATAGTTTTTATGTGTGTTGAGTGGACTTTATTTATAAAAATAACCTTTTGTTTTTACTGTCCTTTACCCTAACCAGCAACAACAATAAAACATGTCACCAAAACAGGTTTTTGTGGGAGTTATATGGGACTTGTGGGGTGTCTTGTATTTATAGTGCTATGTAGCAGACTCTTCTTGTCCTGCTGCGGACAAGGAGTTTTTCTGGTATGACTGGCTGCATTTACCTCTTGAGAGAAGCTGTGTTTCTCTGGGAGATTCAGTACCACTGATGATGTGCAGTTTGTGTGCAAGAGTTGTTTATGTACGGGTTTGGCCTTTTATTGCCAGCATCTCATAGTTTACTTTTCCTGATAATATAATTCTCAACTGTTTTGCATCAGAACTTAACGCTGCAAGGCGTGAACTGGAGCATAAAAGCAGCAACATCAGAGAATTGTTGTATCTTGAAATTCATAATCTATAATGTGTATGTTAAAGAATCTGAACGTTACAGTAAAGCTTATGTTTTGTTATAATTTGTTGTAATATATAGCCAAAATCCCCCTTCAAAACATTTTAGGAAATATGCATATGCCAGAAGAGGCCAGACTATATCGGTTAACTAGAGGAGCAATGTTTCTCCTGAAAAATGTGACCCACGTTATCCAGATGGTGCTGCTTCACATCAGTAAACTCAGCTTTTGAGCTTCACAGCCTGATCCTTGAGATTTTGTTTAATACAGAGAGCCCAGGTGGGATTTAGGCAGCACAGAAAATCTGGGCCCGTGTGTGCAAAGCTTCTAAAAACTTAAGGACTTACTCAGGATCACAAGTGAGGTCACATTATCATCTGAACTTTTGTTCTGATATATATATAGGCCACATTTGGGAGCTGTGTAAATAAGGCACCGATTTATTTCAAAATTAGTTAAGTTTCCAGTATTAAAATCTAATTGTGTGCGCACACGTTGGGGGGCAGGTGTTCAAGTGGGGGAAAAAAGGCCGCCTCGTTTGACAAATGGAACTGCCGGCAGATTTTTGATTTCCCTTCTTGCTCAATTTTCTAAATCTCACTTCCAATTTACATAAATGCACACAAGAAAATAAAAGCCTTTGTCTTTGACATCATTTTCCATTAAAAACAGATTGTCCAAATAAAAGAGATGAGAGCAATTTGATGAATTTGAAACATGATATCAGAAACCTGACTGCCAACATCTGTTAATGGCAAAGAAGGATTCCTGTTTTTATTAGTCAACACCTACAAAACAATCTGTCCTCAGGGGTACTGGGAGACGACCACTTGGGGAAAAAAACCAACTCAAAACAAGGATGCACTTTAAGTGAATTCTAGGAAATTCTCAGGATTATTGAAATAAAAAACAATACCATAGATAGATATAGAACACCGCCTTCAAACTTAACTGAGTCAAATTTATTAAGTTGCATGATAGCTGCTTAAAAAACCTATGTAGTTAGTTCTATTACTAATGAACTACAACTACATCATAATGAAGTCGTGAAGTCCTCCTCGGTGTATCTGTGAAAAAAATCACCATGTGTCTTCAACATAAAACCAACAGAATAGAATATGGCCATAAGAATCATGTATACTTCTGCATTTAGTGTGATATCGGATATTACTTACATGCTAAAATACTCTGGTTGTCACACCATCATTTTTACCCGCAGAAATAGAAAATAGAACTTACTCTGAAATTAATTTTAGTAGTGTACTGATACTGAAAACACCTAACTTTGATTCTGCCACTCTTTCGAACAAGATTCAAACTGAACAGTGTTGTTCTTATCTTGACTTGGACATTTTTCAGTTGTGCTTGGGGACCAGAAAAAGAGATCGTTTTTGAATTTTCAAAAGGCTGGTCAGCAGTCAAGATGAAAATTGAATGGATCAAAAGTCTCTGATCCATTCAAAGGAAAGAATTAGGAAAGAATTAAAACAGATTGTTTTAATTCTTTCCTGATCTATGATCCAGATATGGCTCCAAGATGTTTGTTTCAGGAAAATATTTTTTTTTCACTTCACAATGGTTGTACTTAACGTCCTTTCTGCTTTAATTTAAAATTTGTTAGGGTATACATTTCCATTCTCACATTTCCATAATTTTATTTTCTAATATATCTTTATTTATTTATTTTTCGATGCTAATGTTCTCTTAGTACAGCTTTTACAATTTTAATCATATAATTTTTTTGGTGCATGTCTTCATTTTGTTTTCTTTGGCCTGGTCTTTAGTGACAGATGGAGTCACTGTGACAGCATTCAGGTAAAGATGAATTGGAATGACAGGCCTGCTGAGAACAAACTGGCTTAATACGGCAGCAGTTTCACATGAGGCCAAACTCTCACATCCTTTCATTTTGTCCTACACACACACACACACACCCACGCCCCCCCCCCCACACACACACACACAGCATGTCTTTCTACTTTCACAAGAACTTAAAAATGAATGAAAAATGAGTGTCAAAACTATAGTCTAACCCTAAAAAGTACATGTATCATCCTAAACTCAATTCACATCTTAATGCTATTTCTAATCCCTAAACCAAAAACAGTACTTTTTCTCTAAGTGGTGTCAATAAAACTTGCTCTCTCTTTAAAAAAAATCTTGCTCTTTTCAACACTTCTCCTTCATCACATCACAACATTCCTCTATCAATCGTTTAACATTTTTGCTACTGTTTCACTGATAAGTAGTTTGTATGATGAGCTCAGCAGATGTGTGGTTTCACCAGATATTTGTTAAATGTTGCTGCTGCTTGTCTGAAGGAGGTGAGTCATGGGGGAGGGTTCTCTGTGAGGCAGAAGCTCGGCTTAGAGACTGCATCTCCGGGGAGGAGCTGAGTGGAAAAGGCGGCGCTCTGTTACATCACTCGTATTCTGCATCTAGAATGTTTACCTGGTTGATATTAAAGGATTTCTCAAACATCCATGAAAAAATTCAAAGCCGCACTCCAGGTATGATTTTTAATGAGGGAATAGCATTAGACCATGATGTAAAGCTCCAAAAAGTCTGTTTTACATAATATTGCCTTTTTTCCTGCTCCTGGTAGATTGGGTTACCTGCTCAAGATTTTGAAGCAGTCATAATTTGATTAAAACAGCTTTAGTATAAAGTGCTAATATTATTGCATCTGTTTACAGGATAATGTAATATTATCTGTGTGATTTGATTTTCTCTATATGTACAGTGATACTTCACAAAAAACAGAATTAAACAAATGGAATGATCAGATAATAAATGGCAGATGTGGCTACAACTCAGGTCTTCAGTGGTTGGAAGGCAAACTGGTTCTTCCACTTAAGAACTGTCTTTAGCACTAACACTTGTCAAGAACTGGAAAATGTTTGATGGAAAATTAGCTAGTGATTCATCTTCTAATCAGCAGAAAAACTACTTCTACATCAGGGGTAGTGATATGTAAACCAAAACTTCCCATTAGCTTTAATTATATTAGTTTTATAGTACCATCTTTAATTTGTGTTTATAAATTTGTATACAAAGAAAAAAATGACAAGATATTCTTTAGTTGCCCCACGACAGACTGGCGACCTGTCCAGCGTGACCCCGCCTGTCGCCCGGAACGATAGCTGGAGGGGCACCAGCACCCCTCCCGACCCCAAGGACAAGGGTGTTAGAAAATGGATGGATGGATGGATGGATATTCTTTAGTAGTCATTAAATCACCTGAACAACTCATGCAAGTATTACAGCTGTGTAAGGGGCTGCATTGCATCTTCCTCACAGAATAGCAAACTACTTAGAGTAGTTAATTCAGTAATATAACAGTGTCGAAAGTTGTACAGTGAAAAGACTCAGACAGAATTAAGCTTTTACTTTGGTGTTTTGGAGAACCATGTTCTTTCAAATGCTTAATTTTGGCAGCAGTTGTTGGTGTGTAAGACCAATAATGGAGCACTATTTCCCAAAAAGCACCTATTATTGTAGTCTTTGCACTTGTTACCTGTTGTATTGATCTGAAAAAGAAAAAGAAAAAAAAAAATCTTTTGTTAGTTTCTAAGAACATACATGCCCTCAGCATCAGAGTACCTCTCAAAAAGGCTTACAATTTGATCCTGAAAAGCCACTTAGATACTGCTGCTCTTCCCTTTCAGCTTTTCCACAAAGCGGAACAAAAATGCTTGGTGATGTTATTTTTGGTTACAATTCTTTAAACCACTGGATTGTTCTTTAAAAGTACATAAAATTAGGTGTCAGAAAAAGTGGATAACATGAAGTAAAATTATTTCATGAGATCTGCTTTTTGTTGTACATGATCAGTGTTTATTAAAAAAGTAAATGTTTTATTTTACTTTTTTATGTACTATTGTTTATCATGTTGCTTAATAAATTGACATGTGCCATGTCAGTTGTGTTAGGAAAAAATAATTTCTAACCAGAGCTTTTAGAGTTAGCTCATCTGTCGCAGTGGTGCAAGACACTGAAAGAAGATCTAGGCATATGGAAATTTAATATAAGAAAAAGTTATTAATTTACTCACAATAATAATAATAAAACCACGAGCAATACGCACCAAGTGTCCAAGACTAATACATTATTTGCACAGGAGACCACATGTGGTTCTTGACTGGTATTTGTTTAATTAAAAGCAGCTGGGTAGTAATTGAAAAGTGCTGAGTTTGACGACATCTGACTAGTTGTTTTTATGCATGTTAACATCTGCCAAAAACAGCTCAACATTTAGGCCCCTAATAAACTAAGTCTGAAATCAATTGTAGATGTTGGGAAAAAGGTTTTAAACTAAATATATGCCAAATTAAGCCTTGATGTTTATAAACCAGAGACATCAAAGCAATATGGCCCAGATATGATTTTAACTAAGAAATGTTCCGTGAGAAGTGGTGATGATTATTTACCCCTAAAGCTGGTCTTTGGGTTTGGGAATAACTAATCCCACTCAAAGGTGCACCAGTTCCAAGTCTAAAAATCAGTAACACTTGCTAAGTGTTATGCTCAGTCCAGGTTAGCTACAACTAGCATTGCAAGATAGTAAAAGCATATATCACCACTGCTGTAAGTGCGAAAAAAATAAGTGTTGTACTCTTGTTATTATCATAAACTATGGGATAGAAACATATACAATATTTTTATATAGCCCTTACTAATGATCTATACCTCAATAGTTGTTTTTTATTTATTTTTTTCATAAAAATTACCAAGAACAAAACCAGTTCCAAATCAGTGTCTTGAAGTGCATAATATCTGTTCACTTTTACTCAATTACTACTTTTACTTGCATAACTTTTTGGAGTAGTTTTACAATGTTCTCCTTTTTACTTGAGTAATTTTACTATGACGTATTACTACTCTTGAATAAAACTTGTGGATACTCATTCAGAGTTACTTCTCTGAATGAAGAGCATATTTCAGCCAAGTCATTTTATCTCGTTGGGAACTTTTTTTGTGTTTAGGCGGTGTTTGACGTAGACATTACATAGATAAATTGTATGAACACAAAAGCGACAGAACGCGTGTATACGAAATGGATGTTGAGCTAAAGAACTGCTCAGGTTAAGCAATGGAGGTATTCAGTACTTTCACCTTACACTCTTACTGACAAGTTATGGCCAGCACATGTTATTTATTTCATTAATGCCAGGTACTCTTGGTTGCTCATTCATTTCAAGACAGCATAAACTTTACCTTTACTTTATTTCTGACCACATATGAAAAAAAATGCTTGTGCCGCAGGATTGTATGACGGAAATTTTGTGGTTTTGAATCTGTGACTTCAAATCGCAGTGTACCTTGAAACCAGTAACTGGCCCGCAGCATATCAGCCCACAAATTTTGTTTTCAAATACTTTAACAACATTTTCACTCAAGGAAGTTGTACAACACTGAGTGTGATAAAGAAAAAAATACGTTTAAGTAATTAGAAGTTTGAATAAACAGTTTATTACCACATCACCAGGTTTTTAGTTAAACTGCATTCTAGGATGGGGTTGTTAAAAAAGCTTTTCCTTTCTTTGTCTTTCTTGTAATATTTCCAACTGCAAATTTAAAAGTTTCAGTGTCTGAAAAACAAAAGGACACACAACTAAAAAAGATTATTGTAGAAGTGCCAATGGATACGAAGGTTCTGTTTTTATTGCACACCAAACTGAAAGAGTCTTATAGTCCAAGTTGCACAGTTATATTTGTGTCAAGGGTCTGATATTTGGAAAATTTGGTATGCACTGAGTTAGTGTTTGTTACAAAAAGTTTTAAAGCCATCAGACTAAACACTAAAAGCTGTAAGACGTTATGCTGAGAAGTGGGGGTCCTTTGGTTGTTAATATATTAGAACATTTTATACTTAATTTGCTTCACAAACAGTCTGTCAGGGCATCATTTATACTCAAACAATCTGTATTCTTGTTTAACTATGATCTATTATTGATGATGGCAGCTATCGGCCCCTGCTGCTGCCCCATCTGGCCCCTCAGTGTAACTCTTGACCACAGCTGCTATGGATACTGGGACCCAATCACCTCTGCCCAGGGTCCTCATAACAGCCATGGCAACCAATTTGTCAGATGGCCAACCAGCCAACCGTTAGAGTCCAATGAGCCGGCCTGCATATGCTAACTTAATTGTTCTTGGTCACTAATGTGGTTTCAGCAAACAACATCGATGGCTTATGTTTTTTATTTCTTGAAATACTGCTTTGTTCTCTGCTTAAGACGTTGTTTGTTTTGCCAACTAACTGACATTAAGAGGAAAAGTCCAGCTCAGCACTGAGTACCTGTGTTGTTATTCCACTTGGATGGAGTTAATTGTTAATCCAACAGCCTTTTCTTTGTTGAGTCAGATTACTGTGCTAACATCGGAGCTTCATGAGGAGAGGCCATCTGCTCTCATAGATTTCACAAGATGGTGCTGCAATGACACAAAACCTTCTCTGTGGGGAGTTCTGTGGCAGAATCCTCGTAGGTGAGTGGTTTCATAGTTTTATTTTGTAGAAAGTGTCTCAATAAACAGGAATGTATTTTTTTTATTTTTAAAAGTCTTAAAAATGTACACACACTGAGATTAAGAGTGCAAACAAGTTCTTACTCTGAATTTACTTTTGGCTCTGTAAACTAAGCTTCAGTTTGATCCCCACTATCTTTGATATTTTTTTTTTTGTCTACGACTCATTTTTATTATTTTTCCTTGTTTATGTGGGTCATTTAGGCCAACATAATTCTTGACCTATAAGCATCAAATCACTGCTTGTTTCAAAAACATGTTGTGGACACCAACAAAAAGAGAAGAGGCTGAGTTGCCAAGAGCTGCAAAGAACTGCCAGCGTTAGACTTGAAACATCACAGGAGGCCATATTATCCATCACTGACATGTGTCTCACCACTGCTGTTCTGTGGCCTGTACAACAAAAGCAATAAGGGCAGCTATTTGTCATGAACAAACAGACTTCCTTCCTTGACTTTTGAAAAGCTTGCTTATTTACCTACTTATACCTTGTTTACGAAGTATTTGAGTAATAAGGATGTTATGAGTAAACATAACTTGTGTCACGGGTTGTCAAAGAAATGTTGGACATATAATTGCAAACAAATATAGCCAGACAATAAAGTGTTAAAACACATATACAGCCTTGAGGAAGAACACCTTCATCAGCAGTTCATCATAGAAAACCATCTGGTTAGATCTTTCAGGATTGACAGGCCGATACAAATACTGATGACTTTGGTGCAGTAAAGACAGATCACCATATGCCAACAGAAAACACAGTGCCTGGCAAATACTCTGGCATCACTGTAAGGTAATATTTAGGAGGACTGAGACATGGGAATTGTAGCAATGGGAAGAGAGAAAATGCTGACAATGAAACCAGGCAAAAAGGAACTGACAAAAGCATTGCAGGGAGATAATAAGAGATTACAGCTAGGAAAACAAGAAATTAGACCAATACTGACAATTTAGAGTTGAATTTCAAAAAGACGGACAAGTACATTTTCAAAGCCATTTCAAGTGCTAAATATGTGTAAACCTGAATTTGAGTATCCCAATTCCAAAACGAGAAGAAAAGACAAATCTGTTTGAAAATAGCTCTACCAAGCAAATAGTGTCTCTTTCTGGTTCTGCACTGGAGCCACAATAAAATTAGACATTTAGCCTGTTTTTAGAAAGGTACCGTCCCTTTATCAAAATCAAAAAGATATTTCCTGTTGTAAATGTTTGTTGACTTAATGTCAATCACATGTCTTTAATGCCGATATAAATACTTGTAAATGTTACATTTTGATCTTCGATCATTGCTTTTAATATCTGAAAGAATTAGTCAAGTGTTGGTCATGCCACACTGTTTTAATAGCTGCTGCATTACCGTTTGTTTTAGAAACATCACTCCAATGTGATCTATCTTCTCAGATGTTATTTTTAAAGTTTTGAGAAATTTCTTGTCAAGTCAGGGTTTTACTTTTAATTAAAATACTAATTTCCAAGAAATCACATTGAAACTGGGAAAAGAACAACTGCAACCTGATGTGAAAAGATTTGCTAATCTTTTCAATCTGTTGGATTTTAATGATTGGACTGACTCTTGCATTTATTTTGGTGTTATGCGCTTTGTAAATTCAGTGCATAGACAAAGAGCTGTGCAAAGCTGCTCTGTGAATCACCCAAAAGCCCCAAAGTGTGTAAATCAAGTTCAGACAGATACTAACCTTAGATTAAATTAAAAAAACTAAATTATGCAAAACAGAAGAAGGATCATTGAGAAAAGATCTGCACTCTAATTGTCCATGTTGACTCATATCCATTTAATTATGCGATTATCCAACACACAGGCACACAAAGGGCTTCAAGATAGTCAAATATAATGTCGTGTTAAAACCGGTCCTCTTTTTACAATATATTTCCCTTGATTACTCAAACATTTCCTGTAAATATATGTTGTCTATCACAGTCTCTAATGACATGTAACTGGAACATTAGTGGGATCCATTAAGGAGTTCTTTCCCCTCATCCATTTACTGCAAGTGCAAATCTTGTTGGGGTAAAGCAAATTTCTCCCTTTACACAAATCTAAAAATGTAATTTACATGCAGACATACACACACACTGTCTCAATGTAAGAGCACAATGAGTACATGAAGGAGAGAATGGAAACAAATGAGCTAAGGAAACAAAAACACTCATAATTTCTTTTGTTAATCAGTACATACTAGTTCAGTATTTGTTTCCAGCCAGGAGTGCACTCAGCAGGCAGGTCAGTCATTTGCAAATTGCCCACATTATTTCTTTACAATTAAATTACCTGTGTGTTTTGCATGTGATTGCAGCCCAGAAAGGTTTCAATAACATCCTGGCTGTTAAGTGCATTTCATTACATTTTAGTACCATACACTGCATGCAATGTCTGGTATAATTTTGCCAGCATTGCTAAAACATAGTTGAGCTAAATTAAGATTACTGGGAGCAATAGAGTTATATTAAAATATTTTAGTGTATAACGAGCAACATCAGCTGTTGAATTTAATTTAAAAATAAATTAATTTATGTAAATTCTCCTAACAAGACATGTTTATGTTGTGAATCCATTAAGTAGCACTGCTATTGTTAGTGTTACTGGTAAGATTCTACTGGTGGTTAAAAACATCATAGTGTGATCTAACAAGAGCTAATATACCCAAAGGGTGTTAAAATGCAGTTAGTCTGAAAGCTAATTTCTAGATGGATATTGTAATAACATCAACTCAGTTTGGATTTCATTATGTTGCTGCATAAATGCAGTGATAGATTGTCTGGGTGTTTGTGCCATCTTTTTTCAAGCAATGATTACAGCAGTAGACACAGGTGCTCTGGTTGGAGTCCCACCATTTTGGCTCTATTGTCTCTGTTCCTGCTTTGTTCTGTGTGTTACTATTGTCTATTGTAATACACACTTTATTGATGTTTTCACCTTTATGGGACATGACTGTCAGGTTTTGATGTGTCTGTCTCGTATTCTTCTTTGCTCTCTTACCAGGTGACATTGTAAGATTTTCACATAAATTAATTCCCCCTGTTGGACTTTCATTGTGAACCGCATGTTCCATCATTCATAGTGAGGCACCATTGTTATAAGCCAAAACTTCCCTCACACTCGAGCCATATCCTTGTGTGTGTGTGTGTTTTTTTTTTTTGAGACTCTTGAGACTTTCTTACCGTATCGTCTCACTAAGGATTCACAAGTGTGGATGATGCATTCAAGGCTGGTGAAGAGCTGGGATATCTGAACATTAGACTTGTAATGGTTCGTTCAAGCTATCAAGCTATCTTTACTTCGGTTTGTTATTTTGTTTGTATTTTCTTTTAATTCATGTAAAGCACTTTGAATTGCCTTGTCGCTGAAAATGTGCTATATAAATAAAATTATCTACCTACCTACCTGCCTACTTACAGAAAAATAAAAATTTTTCTGTAAGGAATAATTTCCTTACAGAAAATAATTTTATTCTTTCTATAAAGAATAAAATTTATAGAAGGAATAATTTTATTCTTTCTATAAAATTATAGAAAGAATAAAATTATTCTTTCTATAATAATAGAAAGAATAATTTTATTCTTTCTATTCATTTTTCTGCTGCTGTTACCTCTTTGGAGCAAACCACTTTGGAGCAAACCTCTTGCAAACCACCACATTATCTACCTCTTCTCTGGTAAAATATGGACAGTAGTCTGTGTGTCACAATGACTCATAACTATCTTGACTTTGAATATGAAAATGCATCAGTACATTTTTTTGTTTTGTTTTGGTTTTCTTTATGATGTTAATCAACAGTCAATCAAGTCCCAGTTATGATGGATACCCTAATGCGCATGTGTTTTATATGACATTATACACGTGGAGTTCTAATTTTTACTGTACATCTGTGCAGTTACAGCAAATGCTATAATCTATGTGAGCCTGCAGGCATTCTTTTCATGGCATAGTTTTCGGTACTTCTTTGCTACTGAGGCTTGAGCTTATTGCTTCAAGCTCCAAGCAGTAGAGAGGAACTCAGATGACTATATCAATCATTCATGTCAGCCTGTGTTTGGATCACCATGGCTGTAGGTGAAGAAACTGACTGAACAAAACTAAAGTGAGAGAAACAAAAAATGAAAGCATAAGAGTATTGTCATAATGCCGCGTACACCTGTCCTTTATGTATGAATGTTACACTTTAAATGTTTTATATAACTGTTAAATGCAAGTGTTGTTGGCCCATTTCTTTGTTCACATTATGTAACAGGCTTCCTTGAGAAAAGGATTCAATATTGTTGTCCTTACCAAAACCTAAATGCAGATACACCCAAGTGATCTCTCACTGAATCATTTCCTAGTGTTGCCACTATCCCTCACCTGAATGGTCCCTTGGTCCTCTAATTTAAAGCAATGGGAACTTGTAGTGAAAATAACTCACTCTGAGATAAATCACCTCTCCATAAACTTGATTACATAATTGTCCATTATGTAATCCATCACAGGATGCTAACACAAAGTGTTTGTGGTTGTTTTTTCAGTATACCACATAACTAAGTATTTGACTTAAAGTAAGACGGTGTTGTTCACCTCTATGTAAGTGAGAAGTTTTTTTCTCTCCACACCCGTTTCTTCTCATGCATTAAATTCCTGCAAAATACTACATACTATTGGACACTTTTTAAGCATATTCTCTAACATACTTGTTTATTTTTGCATTTTTCAATTAGGATTTTTTCATTTGTGACCCCTCACCCTATTCCAGCTCTCATTGGCTATTTTCTTGCTGACTCCATTAAAATATAGAATGCTGAAAAGACTGGCCTTGGGACTTGGGACTTGGGACTTGGAGCGTAAAACTTGCAAATGAAAAATGCTTTGGAAGCAGATGATGAGTAGTGATGGCTGATCTAACAGATTTTCTCCAGACCAAAGTTTATTTTTTTAAGGACATCAAAATTGAACTTAAAATCTTGTACAAATTTGACTTTAAAGAGAATGAACATGGCATGGCTTCAAAAAATCTTGTTTTATTATCGTTTTGCCTTTTTCCTTTCCTCCCAGACTAAATTATAATCTCACAGGAAAACACTGTTTTTTCATTTCCTACTTCTGTAAAGTTATTATCCAAGCCAAACGTGATGATTGAAAAGTGCATGCGCTGAAATGTCTCGCCAATTCGCCTCCATGTTTATGTGATGTAAAACAAATGTCAACACCACAAGGGAGAGTTTTTTTTTTTTGTTTGTTTCTTACATAAAAGCGTTTATGGCTCATTGACATCCTGTTGCTGTGTTTATGACTCAATGTGCCTGTCACGCCACTAAACAGCCAGCTTTCCTCAAGGGCATCAAGATCAATCAATATAGACAGAACTGGACTTTAATAATACAGTAAGACATTTTATCTGTGGCTCATTGCTACACACCACTCATCCCACCGAACTTGAGACAAGGATTCAAAGTTTTCAAAATGAAGACAATATCGAGAAGAGGAAAAATCTGCATGTAGCACATCATGTAATATAAGATGCAATATATTAGTAACAATTGCACGTAGTAGTGTGCAGAATGTGAGGATGTGTTCAAAAATACATGTTGTTACATCAACATGTATTTGAAGAAAAGAGACTCCAAATCTCATTTCTTCCAGGAAATGAGATTTGCTGCAATGCATGGCTGTAGTAACAATCTCATATCTTCTAAGGTTGTTTAATTTTCTTTTTCTAACCATTTTTTTAATTCATGATGGTGAAAATGTACACATTTTAAGTATGTGTTACAAAAAATAAAATATGATGTAGTTAACAGACAGTAATATTAAAAAGGTATGTCAACTATCTAATAACAATAATATATTAAAAACCAAACATAAAAATGAATAGTTTTTTTCCATCCACAGAAAAAATATGCTCATATTCACAGCTCTTCACTTTTTCCATATTTCATGTTATATTTAGTCCAGATTGTATTAAGCTAATCACTTTCCTCCAAATTCAACACACAAACACATCACTATGACAAAGTGTAGATTTTTGTGGATTTTATGTATTACATATTTATTTAAAAATAGAAAACCAAGAAATCACATTGGCCAAGTATTCTCAGCCTTTGCCAATAAGCTCAATATTGAGCCGTTTCCACCTCATCTCTTCCTTGAGGTGTTTCTACAACTTAAACGTAGTCCACCTGTGCTAATTTCATTTGATTGAACTTGATTTGGAAAAGCACAGACCTCCTCACGGTGGAGGTCAGAGGTCAAACACCAAGCATGAAATCAAAGGAATTGTGTGAAGACCTCTGAGACAGGATTGCATTGAGGCACAAACCTGGGAAATGATACAGAAAAAAATCTGCTGCTTTGAAGGTCCCAATGAGCTCAGTGACCTCCATCACTCATGAATGGAGGGAAGCTGGAACCGGCAGGTCTCTTCCTGAAGATAGCCGGGCATCTAAACTGAGTGATCGAGGATAAAGGGCCTTACATGTGAACCTTCAGATATGCATAAAACATTTCCACGATAAAAGGACTGATGTCCCAACAAGATTTTGAGAACATGTGTTATCTTTAGTTGTATTGATTACTGCAACAGTGTCTGTACAGACTTCTGTAGATGCTTGCATTTTCACTAAAACTTGGGAAATGGAGCAGATCACCCCAGTTCTAAAGTCTTTCCACTGGATCCTTGTAGCACAGAGGCCCTAGCATCGGCTTCCACTGCCTATTGTTAGGGCACCTCAGTAAACACATGCATGAATTTTCTCTGCTAATATGATCTATTAAGAATAAGCAGAAACTTTAACTCATAAGGGTTTCTCATATCTAATAAGATAAGAGAGAGACTTAAAGACATAAATGAGGCAAATTGTGCTTCCAGCCATACAGACCTTTCTGTAACAGATGGTTTTCTGAAAACCTGTAATATTTTTATCCTTGTTATTCCACCTGAATGAATGGGTCACTTTATAGTCTTGATTGCACACCTTTTGCTGTCCCATTTTCGTTTTTCTTTTTTTTTTCTTTTTTTGACAGATACATGATTGTTGGAGTTGATGATATGCCACGGTAATGCACACTGAAACGGCATTGTGACAACTGTGGTGTAGCATTGACTCCAGTAACTGCTCTCTCAGCAGGGTGAAAATGGGCCTTAGTATTGCCTTGCCATACAACAAAAAGCACTTAGTGATAATGCATATGAATAAAAATGCCTAGTCAAGAGAAACACTGCTCCAAGACAAGCTTTTGACAAGCTGGATGTCTGCCATTTTGATTATCTAAAGTCACAGCTAACGACCTATGAAGTATGGAGAAAACTGTCAGGCAACATCCCTTTGGCAGCTGCTGGAAATGTAACTGTTGTGTATTTGTCCAGTAATGAGTTCTCCCTAACTTGTCAATATAACCTTAAATAAACTGGAGACCATTTAGAATATAACCTCCCCAAGCTGCAGAAACCTGTTAAATATTACTTTTTTTTTGCCTTTACTGTGACAATAGTTTGATTCTGTAATATACTGTAACTTTGATATATATTTAGTAAAACCGATCAACAGTGGTATGGCACTGTGGTGTTTTAAGTATACTTTTTCATAAAGGTCGCCTAAGCCATAAGATATATTAACAGTCTCTCAACTATTAATTCCAAAGGACATCTCATTTGATATTGATAGTAAATGGGAATTGATGAAAAGTTATTGACATTTAGATATTAAGAAAAAAAATGTAAATTGTACGACTAAGCAGGAAACAACATAAACCTTGACTTTTATGGCCCCTTCCTTATTAACATAGATATAAGTAAAGCAGATACTGCCTGTGTTTTTCCAGTCACACTGATGTTGGATTGAAAAAGTTAATGACTGGAAGAAACAAAACAAACAAGAACTGATCTCATAAGTCAAAAAATTGTGACCGATTCCCCTGGCAGGTTCAGGTTAAATATATTCTTTTAATTTTACCAACAACCTTTGGAGTGGCGATGCCAAAGCACCAACATCAGTCTAAAAGAGTGTGTGGAGGGAACTAATGATCAAACGTCCTATCACTGAAAGATAAATCATCAAAACACATTTGGAAACGTGCAAAACGCTGATCCGCAAATACAAGAAGCTTTTGATTTCTGTTATGAAAAAGTGTTTTTCATTGATTACTGCATAGGACATAAATTATTTTAATTTGCCTATTTTCACCTAGATATAAATAAGAAATTAAATTTTTGGTTCAATGAAAACAGCTCTAAATCTAGATTTACCAGGGCTATTAATGATATTTACTACTTTAAGAAATATACAGTCCATAGTTTCACACACATTTTCAAGAATGATAAACAAATGTACAATTTTATTATTATTGTCATATTTGCTTTTTTTAGAGGCCTTGAAATAACATTTACATCTTACTAATCAGAAAGAATAAGGGAAAATTAAAGTCAATTTTGTTGATAAAGCATCCTCCATACAGTCATGACATGGCAATGACTTGTACTTAAAATATATTTTTATAAAAAATAACCTGTGGAAATAATGAAAATCAGGAGTATAATCAAGAACATATCATTCTATATCCATAGATTAATTGATTATATACTTTATATCATCAGTGACAGATTGGATTAGTCTTAGTCCACATCTTCAAGAACAGATTGGTATCTTAATGTTCCCTTGCTTATTAGTAGAATCCTTGCTTTAGTTTTATTTGTAGTACTAGTAATTATATACTATATACCTAAAGGATCAGACCATTGTCAATGAAAATAGGAAATCATGTAAACTAAATATTTAACTACTTTACTTAACTATTAAGAGAAATAAATTATAATGTGGTGGTTTAGGTACATAGGCACAAACTAGTTATTTTACCAGCACCAAAATGGAGGAAGAACAGAACAAAATGACTTGTTTGTATGAAATGGGAGTAAATATCTGTAAAGGGGGTGAGTCGACATCTAATCTACTTCTATGCATTAGTGCATCTGACTGATTGCTAAACAGTTAGAAAATACATCACTTTAAAAATATTTCTTTCTTTTGTTTTTTCCATCTGAGAAAATTTCCTCACTTTCTCTGGGTTTTGTCATTTTGTCTTCACAGAGCTTGAGCTACGTTTTGAACAAATCCTTTTCTCAGTAAATTTTTCATTATTTTTCATGTGGTGGCTTTTTTTCTCTGCTTCTTTACATAATTTTTCAACCCTGCCTTTGTTATTCATCAATGATCTAGTAAATTACTTTATGAGAAACAATGCTCAAGTTGAATGCTCACCATTAAGCTAATGTTTTTTTCTTGGTCTTATGTTCACTACTACACTTAAGACTTATGTTTTGCAGACAGTCGGTAGTTTCCCATGAACTATTTTTTTTGGACAGCCACAATTTTCCTCTCTTTGGTCAGTTTCCACTCCCTGCTTCTGAGTGGGTGGATGTATGCCAGTTTTTTGCTCACATCAAGTGCCTGCAGATGCCCTGGGTGAAGCAAAACAAAAAAGTAAAAAAAGATTACTGTCTGTCAAGCACAGTTGTTGTTTTAAAGTCTAAAATATTGCTTGTTAGCATGGTGCCTTGTCTATAGGATGGCTGAGCATCATGCCACTGGAAAAAAAAAGGGCTCAATTGAGTCATTACAGATAGCAAGCTCCTGACAACAAGAGCCTGCTAGATCAAAGTACGCTACACTAGTCTTATCTCCAGGCTACATGGGAGATAATAGGGATCATTGCTCTGATTTTAAATAGAATGCTTGGATGGATCGTCTAGTTTGAAAGAGAAGAACTGTCCACAACGGCACAGGGTATATACAACAATGCATCAGCATTCTGCTCCCATAACTTGAGAGGATTTGCTCCCAAATGGATGGGCTGAGCTGATAGGAGAAAAAACTGCTGCAATTTTCTCACCATTGGACAATCTTTGTCCCTTGATCCATTCCTTTCTGGCTGTAGAAAACCTAGCTGCCCTGTACTTTGCTTCCAGTCTTTCTCTTTAGCACGAGTAAATCATTATATCTTTTCCTTCTATTTTATCTGAATAAAGCATTTAAGACTGATGACCATAACATTTAACCAATAAATGGGGAAAAAGGTGTCTCAAAAAGAAGCACAATTAAGCCCTAGAGTGACCAAGCCTTTGTCTGGACCTTAATCTATAGAAAATCCCTGGAGGGAGCTTAAACCTGTTACAACCTGACTGGCTTGAGCCCTGCAGGATTTGGAGAGTATTTGTAAAGAGGAGTGAACCAAAATCCATCCAGAGAAGTGTGCGAGCCAAATGGCCAACAACAGGAAGTGTCTGAGGTCTGTGTCAGCCAGCAAAGATGTCGCCACCAAGTACTAAGTTGTTGAATTTTGCCTGAGAATAAAATACTTGTTTTACGTCATAAAAGACAAAGTAATTAATTTATGACTTTTAGTTCAGTTTTTGTTGATATCTCCTGTTAAAATAGACCTACCATAAATATCATAAAAAATAATTTATTAAGAGTTTATATTATTTATAAAGGCATGAAATTCAACTGTGGTTAAAAAAAAATCCCCATTGCATTTCTTGCTCTGATTAAAATTTTAAATTACCAAAAACACAGAGACTTAAATTATCAATTTTGCTCAGCTTCAAAGTCTGTTGTACAAAACCTGGAATTAAGGGCTTTCTGTATTCTTTGTAATATTTCTTTGGTCACATGTTTCCTGTTACCTTTGCTTCATAAACATCTAAGCTATTTCTAATGAGTTCTCCCATGCAGATATAGAGAAGTTTATGTATGCATATGTGTCATCATGCTCAGTTTAATGCGATGCTCTGTTTACCAGTTTGGACAGATCATCACTTTTACATCCCCAAGCCATACAGTCAGACTCCTTTCTAAATCTGGTAAACAAGCTAATGTTCTGCTGACATTTACACTGTACACTAGCTCCCGGTAGAAATATTATCTTGATTTGCACCCAGCTGTTGGTGAGTTTTCGTACACACATACAGATTGATCAAAATGACCAGGTTCCTTATTATCTTTTCTAACCTTTAACCTAACACACATCTGCCCATAGCTTGACCACAGGCGGGTTGTTCCTCAGTGGGCATTTCAGTCTGTGGCTCCGCAGCTGTGGAGTAGTTTGATATGTAGTTTCACTGACTCTGTGGACATCCTTAACCATTGTCCAAATTGAAAAACTTTTAGTTTTATCTTAAACTTTATTTTTGTTTATCATTCTGTTTATTATTTGATTTTGTTTGTGTTGTACAGCGCTTTGTCATTTTTCATTATGGGTGTTATAAAACCATAACCCTAAACTTATGAAATGGACTCCTACTAGAGCAAATTTGCAAAATAACAAAAATTTTGGGCCGACAGCTTTGAAATGGGAACAGTCTGGAAGATAAATTCAATGAATGTGATATTGTAATAATGAAAGCAACAGTTTTCATGCTAATTATGATAATGAGGGGAAATGACAGCTGCAGAAATTGCATCTAAGTTTTGTTAATCAGTCTATGACTGGGAAACGATTGTACAAGTGGGACTCACATCGGCCATTTACTTACATCCAGCAAGGACAGATGCAATTTTAGTTTTTTTTTCTGAAGTGAAGCACTTTGAAGCATCACAGGGGTAACAATGTAAGCTGTTTCTCTGGTATTACATAGTATTAGACATATGTCAGGAGATTTGTGCTAGAATATGTATAATGTGTGTCTTTTGCTATTTCTATATATCCTGACAAATGTTCTACTTCTCTTCCTGAATTATGCAGCGCAGGACGATGTTGCATTTTTTTGTAATCCCTCTGTACAGTAAAATTAACAAATTTTTTGCATTTTTTTTAAATTCACCAGAATTTTTACCTCAGCATGAAGTGAAATGGGAAAGTTCTCCATTATTGCACCTATTCATTAATGTGTTGATAAATACTGAGAGGTCCAATAATGTATCACAAGAAGAACTTCATTAATTCTGCAAGAAATTATTGTGCCAATATTTCAGTGCAAATAATTATATAAAAAGCTTTATAAAAGCTTTATTTATCATGGTCCTATGTGGAAAAAGAAAAACTCTGGCAAGCAGCCACTCGTAGCATGGGCTAATATTTTAAACATTATCTAATTGAAAGTAGAAAATAATAATTTGTAAATATAATTTTTTTTTTTGTCCGTTTATAAAACTTTTGGTTGTGAAGAAAGCTCCAAGCATCATTTAACATGTTCTAAAAGTTTTGACCTTTACTGGAATTAATAAACTATTGAAACTGCTTTTAATGTTAAGTCCAACAAAAATAGATTCAAGCATTAAGAGATGAGTCTTTCAGAAGGCCTGAGCTCAGAGTAGTATGAGGAGACCCATTTACTTGGGATTTTATTCGATGTCTCGTAAAACCAAACGACTTCCAATAATTGTCTTTCCAGAATGTGATGCTCATACTTTCAGACGTCCATCAAGGACAAATAGCTCTGGTGGAGAAAGTCTGAACATTTCAAAATGCCTCTTTACATACTGCCTTGGTTCTTTCTATCCATCCATATCTCCCTGTTTCACCACTTTCCAAAACTGTATCTGCTTCACTCTCTATCTTTTCAGAAATCTCTCTCTGTTTTGCCTATGTTTAATTCTCTCTCTGTTATTGTCATTTCCCCCCCTTGTCTGTCTCTCTTCCCCTTCCCTGAAGTATGACTATCAGTCATACTTCAGCTCTGCCGGGCTGGGCCACGACTGAGCTGAGAGAGGAGGTAATTGAATTTCTTTCCTAGAGTGACTCACATCAACACAGACAATTCAGACATAGCCAGGCACGAGGTAATAGACAGGGAGGGCATCGCGTCAGCTTAGAACTGCAATTAACTACAGTGGGACACAGTAGCTTGAAGCCTGAATAAGAAACCGGGGGAAATAAATGTGACAGCACTCTCTTCAATTTTACAGTCCATGTATTCATGGTTCTACGACTGATATGTCATTAGACCGGCTGCTCCTCAAGTGGAAAGAAATCAGAAAGGGCGTTTCTGATTCCTGTTCATCAGCACTCCAAGAAAAATATTCCCCTCATATATGAAAAGTACTCTTAGGACAGACATTTTTTTTTTTTTTGCCTTGACTTGTTTTTATTTTATAAATACATAGGATTCTTTTTCTTTTGTTTGTTGACGCTTAAGTCTTTTTCAGAATAAATTTCATAGGGTTAGTACACATCATCATCATCAATGATCTTCCTGTAAGAAACTTGCTGAAAGTAAACATATAAAGTTACTCTGTCAGGATTAATTCCTAAATGTAATGTTTAAATGGTCCAATTGTTCTCTTTGCATTATGTTGTTCATGCAAACTGCTACTCTGTTGGTGGTACTTCTTTTATTTTTTTTTTGTGTGCTCCTGCCATTAATTATTTTACATATAGTCAAAATAGAATAAAGCTAATCAACAAAATGTACATTTATTATTATTTATGGTAATTTTTAAAAAAGCATGTTTAGTATAATTATCACACTCACAAAGAAAATCAGTCTTTTGTACCAAAGGACATAGCTATTAAAATCATTCATGCTTTAAAAAAACAAAAACAAAATAATGTTTGTGTTTATCTTGTTTTATCCCATTTTCCCCTTGGTTTCTTTAAGCTGGATTGTTGTGGCCTACAACCAAAACAAAAACAGTGCTCATTTAATGTGTTTAAGCCACAAATTTTTGAGCAAGACTGTGATTTACTCATTTATTGATTAGAACATATTAAGAGGGATTTGAAGCTGATTAATTATAGTACTCAATATGAGGCTGAGAGTTATTTCACTTAAATGCTATCCATGACAGATATAGATGAACTGCATGAAAATGTGATTTACAATCAGTTTCCTACTGAACTGTAAGTGGAAGGGAAAATTGTATACAGCACTGACTGAAAAAATAATAAATTATGTAGTGTAAAAGGAATATTCCAATATTCAAGAGAGACATAAAAGAAAGCAACCGGGGACTTCTTACTAAAATGATCATTTGCAGGTGCGCTCGCTGTGAAGACACACAAACACAAAGGAACTTTTTTAATCTTTCAGTCAGCACCATCAAAAATATATTAAACAATACCACTATGGATTACAATTTTCTAATTACAAATAGGCAAAATGTATTAATTTTTCACATGTGGGCATCCTGTTTAAAAAGACATGAGCCTTACCCAGAAAAATAAAGTCGTGGAAAAGAAGGTCTTGAATAAAATCTAGTAAACTTGGCAGACCCATCTTGGCTGATCAGCATAAGCTGTAAGCTAATGAGTTTGCATCAGCTAAGCAACTTTCTCTGCATCCTCATTATACATTTTCATGAACCTGCCGATTGATTAGATCTGCTTGTGCTATACAAACACTGCCAAGATAAATAAATGAGGAGTAATCAACACTTGGAAGCAGTTCACTTGTTTCTAAGGACTCCACTTCCAGTTACAACAAAGAGTGAACTCGACTGTCATGTTAATATGAGCAATTTACTCTTGCAGCAAACAGTATCCTTCTTCTGTAGAACACCTTAGACCAGATACAGACAGCACTGTCACTTCACAGTGGTGTGTTCAGAAAACGGGCGTCAGATTCTGTCAGACTTGTAAAGCGATTTATCTGTCTGATTTCACTAATGAATACATCTTAGAAAATGCAAGGAAATATTACACCGTCAGGAGTTCATTTACATAATATTTACATTGTTAAAATTTATTATGAAAAGAACAGCACAGAAAACTTCAGTAAATGTGAAATTACTCTGTTGTGTATTGTCCCTAGGAGCAAAAATGTTTTAATCTTTATTAATTGAATATATGTTACACCTGTTAATTAACCAAACTGGACGACTCAATATCCAGTTTAACGAGAAATTTAATGAAACCTGTAATGAAATCATTTTTTAAAGAATGATACACACTGCTAATTTCTTTCATATTTGAAGAACAGATATGAAAGATTAATAGTGTGAAAGCAAACACCCAAAAATGCATAGAAATAACATGCTTTCTAAATATTATGATTGAAACAGGCACGTTAACCCTGAGACAGAGCACTGTCACAATTTAGTAAAAAACCCTTTCTTATCTTTTTGTTTTGTTTGGTTTTTTATGTATTGTAATTTTATTTTTGCTTGAACTGAAAATGATCAACAAAGAGGAAATTACATTTGATTACAGTGTCATGCAGACAGATTTTCACTATGCCCAATCATATGTTTAGTGTTTACTTTTTTATCCAAACTAATTGAGTCTGATTAAGTTTTCCCCACGAAACAGATGAAAATTATATTTTACAGCTGTATGCGCTGTTCAAAAAAATCAGATGAAGGGTAATTTCAAAACACCATAGAGAGGAGAAAAGAAGACAAAATCCATAGGATCCATATGACAACCCAAGATTGAATATGATCGGATATTTTCATAGGTAGACCCTAACAGCTAGCTCCATGCTTGAGTTATTGATTTGCTTTGTGCAATGTTGTCTCAAGATGGCCTGAAGAATTTTTGAAAGCAACTGATTTGTAAAAAAAAAAAAAAAACAACAACACGCAAATTATGGCATACAAAAAAGAAAGTAGTAGTGAAGTCTTACTATGCTAGTTACATGGTTATCAACATGTCCATCAGGTGACATATTTAAGCAAATTTACATTGATAATTTTTTATGGTATGAATGCACAATCAAACTCTACTGCAGATCAAAAAGGCGAACTCTGGTCCGCCTAAAAAACAAGTCTGCATGTAGCGTAAAGCCGACACAGAGAGCAAGGAAAAGCAGAATATAAGTGGTTTAAAGTTGCTTTACATCTGTTTTTCAGCATTGCTTTCCGTTTGCAAAAAGAAAAGATGTGTGCTGAAAATTATGACAATTTTTAAAATGTGACTTCAGAGTAAGTAGAAATCCTTGTGTTTTTAGACAATAATACTAAAATAAACAAAGTCACAAAGTCTAGTCCACTGCTCAGGCAAAAATTAGTGTTGTAGAGCTGGACATGTTTCTTTAAAACTACTCAGAAGAATAAAAGATAATAGGATCATTTGCAAGTCACACCATGTAGAACAAACGCACTGTGAAGAACAAACAGTGCAATACTTTATTTATCCTTAAATCATGGGGATTAAATATCTGTGAACACTAATTTGCTTGATATTTGATATTGCAGGAAAGGACATGTTGATGTTGTAAAAAACAGAGTTAGAGATTTCCCCTTTAACTCAAGTTCTCATACTTGCTAAATCTAAGTTGTGACGGATCAGTTTCCTTGCAGGGCAAAAGAGGTGATAGTGTTATAAGAAAGTGCAACTCTTTTATGTTATTTGATATTTAATATTCTATTTACTCCATTTTTAAGATTTGGAAATCTCTGAACACTTATTTGAACACAATATTGTTTTTGAATATTATTTGAGATGTGCTCTCATGTTGAAGTAAACCTACATTGTGAAGCAATCCTTACTTGCACTGAATTGAAAATATTTTAGAAAACTACATTGAATTACAAGGCTCTGAGGCATGAAACTACACATCTGAAAATGAGTCCCACTCCGGCCCTGCCATTGGAAGAATGGGCCTTTATTTTCCCCTCAAGACTGTTTAAAAAATGTGTGCATATAAATGCACAGTTGAATCTTTGGTATGCATTATTACAGCGCCTCATTTGACATTTTGTTACTAATGTTTTTACTTGAGTTTGGTCATTATGTTTTACTCTGATAGTAAAGGTTGATTATTACCAAGGGGAAATCCTTTTCAAGTGTCAGAAAATCCATCTATCTGCAAACTATTTTTAAGCTTTCCATATTGTGTCAGTCTCATAGTTACTTTAATAATTTAAACAATTTTGTTTTTTAATTATTAAAGTCCTTAATGATTGTGAACTCCGTCAACATCTGGATTCTGACTGCGGTCTTTTCCAGTTGGAGTATGAATCCTTTTTTTTTTTTTTTGCCAACTCTTCATAAATCAGCTGCTTTTTCATATGTCAGAAGTCTTTTTCAGACTCAGCCTGCTATCTCTATAAGCATTTTATACCAAAGGTCTATCCTATAATGTGTTATAATGGTGCCCCGGTGTTATCAAAGAACGGCATATATTTCTCCAAAGCAGTGAGGAGTTATGGAAATATATTGCTGTGGGGTATTGTGCTTGTCTCGCTGGTGCTAAGCCCATTTATCATGATAGTGTGACACCTGAGGGAAGATACTCTCTGAGAGCGCATACATTCATCCAAGATACTGTACACACACATTCCTTATGCCTACCCATACAAGAAAACCCAAAGATGCACACATGCAAGCTGACGTTGTGTGTCTGCATCCGGACACAAAGACACAGAAGCACAGCGCGGACCCAGCAGTAACGTGGAAGTGCTTACATATGGTGTTATACTTTTACACAAAGCAAACGTGTTAACACAGATGTCTGTGCAGCTCCACACCTGCACAGAGACGTCAAATGACACATCAACAGTGAGTTAACTTCAAAGTATGCACACATTTGCACACAGAGGCCTAAACTTTATACATGTAGCAGACTCACTGAGAGTAGCTCAATAAACAAAGGAGAAAAGCCTGGAGGCAGATGCAAACAATAGAGGATGGATAAAAGAAAAGACGACAAGAAAACACTAAATAAGTCAGAGAATTTAAAACAGAGAAAAAACAATATAATATGGGACAATCTCAAGTGGTCACATTAGTGGTGGAAAAAGAAAATAATGGCTTCTTAGCTTCACAGATAACAGGATCAATAAACTGTCTCTGTTTTGAGGCTAATCAATAGCATTCTGTATATACTGTTGTGGGAGGAAATGATTAACAATTAGCTTTTTCAAACTTTTAAATGTCAGCTCGACCTTAAATGAGTTCATCAAATAGTAGAAATATCATTGCAGTGTTATTGGTCATTATTGCTGTTTGTGAACCTCAGTTATACAAACAAAAGCAGAGATAATCAATAATTTAGTGACCACAAAGCTCTCATATGTTGTATTAGTGGAAGGAGATTAAGTTGTGCATAGTGACAAAACTGAATGAAAACACACAGATCCTTACAAAAATACACTAAAATACATAAAGTATTCATTCTTCAGTAGTTGACCACTACATCTTTTGTCTTCTAGACACATTTATGGTAAGTTGTCACTTTTTAAAGCTTAACATTTAAAGACAGAATGAGAAAGTTTCTAAAATCAACAATATTTCAATTTACAGATGCTTATGTTTGACAGTCAATAGTTATTATACAAATATGTCAACAAATCAATAAACACAGCTTATGTTTGTATAACAACATTCTGATGAACCCTCAGAGGAGATGGTGTCTGACTTAATGTTTGATGTTTTTAATCTATTCTTTTATCAGCCACAGAAGGTAGATTGGCTTGACCGTCACAAGGGAAGCATTATTCCCATCAAAATGATAATTTTTACTTGTAAATATTGCCTACCAAGAAGGCAAGGTTGTGTAAACAGGCAGCTTGTCTGGTTTTACATGATAAGAGAGACTTCTGAACAAATAATGAGAGGTTCTACCCTAACTATTTGCTCAGATAATATTGAATTGAACATGCTGGGCTAAAATACTCTTTTCGATTTTATAATCTTGGCTTGACCGCCCGCATTAAAACATAAAAGGTTAATGTTAAGCCAAATCTGGAATCAATATATATTTAACTTTTTCGCCTTTAGCCTGCTGCGACTACACGTCGGGAAAAAAAAATGATGTGCATAATAATGAATCCAGCACTGAGCAAGTTATACACTGAGGAAAAAATATCAGTTTTCCTTAAGACTGCTCCTCCAAATATAGAACATTAAGTTGACCGTATTGGAAGTAATTTTTGTTTCCGAGTTTAAGAAAATCAGATAAAAACTACAGAACAAATCTAGACTGGCTCTTGTTGTGGTAAATGTATTATTTTCTGTATTTTACATTATTCTTATAAAAATGTTTCGTGAGTAATGGCGTGTGGCAATACTACATAGCTAAAATGGCATAATTTTTCTTGTTGGAGAGCAGTGCATGTCATGAGGCGCCGTCCAGAAAACGTAACTGCTATAAGCCGAACACCATGAAGACTTGTACTACAAAGTAAGGAAGACGTTTTTGAATATTTGTTAATAATTTTGATGATGGCATATGACAAAATTGAAACTCGCGCAAGACAAATATTGACAAATAAAGATCAATTACCATTCACCTCTGACATCAAAAGGCATTTCCTTCCTCCACAGGTCAGCCAGTCACCTGACATTTTCTTGTTTCTAGACTGGTCTGTTTACCTACAAGAGATGGCTGTGCACAAAATTTCCAGTAGATCCCCATTTTCTGAAACATTCAGATGAGCTCAATTGACACCACTAACAATACCATGTTCAAACTAACAGAATACCTTGTGTTCTGAGACAATACCATTTAGGCACCGAGACATTGTGGGAATGTCTCGATGCCTAAAAGAGCTGCTGCATCAGAATGGCCTATTTCCTATTTTTATTAATAGCCAAATTGAATGTGTACCACGTAATGACTTTCCATCAACTGCCTGTTTTACATAAGCAAGTAACCTACAAAAGTGCTTTTATAGCATAGCAGGTGTTGGCATGTAAAATTTCACCATTGCCTTATTTTTTTACTAAAGGTTGAAATTTACACTTACAGTCTTGTTCAGTGTCTTTATTTACCAGTGATGAGCTGAGGGAGCTCTGATGCATTTCTGTACACAACTTATACTAATATACAACTGTACCTCTTTCTAAACAAATTCAGGCAATATCTCTGAATGTAGCTGCAGAGTCTGGAATTACTATGATTTTTCAAGGAACTCTGGAGCCGATCTGGCTATTTTTATCACTGTGGCAGGAAGGATTCAGATGCAGTGCTGCCTGAGGGCTTGAAGGTCATGCACATTAAACAGTGATTTTCAGCCTGCAGACTTCCTCAAACTCCCCATATTCTTTCACAAAAGTATCCACTGTAGATTTTCAAAGACCCAGGTTCTTAGCTGATCTCTTTTGTTTCAGGTAAAATATAGAATTTCAAGTTCTGTAAGTGATGCACAACAGTGAATCTATTCTTTGAAATAGATTTGTTTTTGTTTGATGTTGCATTTCTTCCAGTTTACTGTAGATCCTCACTAGTTAATCTGCAGAATGTTTTGCAATTTTTGCCTGTGTCAAATAATTTAACAATGTCAGCAAATCCTGGATTTACCAGTATTTTCCATATGCAGTTGAAGTGAAAGATAATTATTTGCAAGTAGTGACTGTGGCTGACGATCAGAGCGACGGTGAATTAGAATATTGTATGTCTAAGACATTCAGACCAACATTGCCCAATGATCAACAAACTGTTGTATGAATAGCTGATCTGAAGTGTTACATGTGAGTGGGGTGTTTAGTTTTTGAATGCACAAAATATGATCTTTAGATCCAAAGGGCGTAATGCAAATGGACTATCCTGTATACTGAGTTGTGTGTTACCTGATCACGGACCAGTTAATGTCAAACCAAATCACCTAATCCATTTTCTCTGTTTGTTAGACATAGGATTTCTAGGTGCTTAAGAGAATAAAAGCACTAAAGAAAACAAACATGCAAGATAGGAAGGGGTTCACTGTGAAAAACAAGTCCCCAAGATTCATCTCAAGCGCTGTGCGGCCACAATCATCTGTCCCCTTGATCTACTGTTGGCTGACAACCGCACTGACCTTTACTTACATTATCTGCCATTATTTCACCATAAAGCCAGATTTATAGTTTCAGTGAATGCCAGGCCCCTAAAAATCTTGTCTTCTTCTCTTCTACATCTTGTCCTTCTCCTTCTTGCTCTTTATTTTCAAGGTTTCATGCCCATGCTTCCCAAGGCCTCTGCTTTGGTGCTTAACAGTTGAGAAAGTCAGAGTCACTAATGGACAATGTGGATCAGAAGATGACACTCAGAAATTAAATTAAGGTACAACTCTACATCAGAGCATCAAGCTAAACTTTTCTATAAGTAAAATACAACCTTAAATTATATATATTTTTTTGTTTAGTATGAGATAAAGTGGAAGGTTTAGGGTGTGAAAAAAAGCTGCATCAGTGGGAAAGAAGCTGTTTTCAGGCATGTTTGTGTAAACTGTGCTTCTTCCCCGATGGCCTGCAGGCAAACTGAATGCATCATCTCCCAGTCAAACACGGTCAAACAGAGCCAGGCATATCCTGACCAAATGTTTCTGTTTTGTGTATTTGATCTGGTAGTTTTACTATCCAAGCTATGTCTCCTTGGTTTGCATGCTTCACTGGTATGGCTCACAATACATACAGTGAAAATCAATGTGTAATTATTATTTTTTTCTCACTGTCTAATATAATAGGTCAGTTAGAAGTGGCAAAATCCAGATGTCCAGAATAAAGACATTTTTACTACTCTCTCTAAATTTGTAAGTTCACAAACTACAAGATTACTATACCTTTGGACAATGTGCAAACATACAGATAGTTCACAAATTCCACTCTTCCCAATAATAATTAAATTTTTTCTGTTATCACAATGCCAGGAACGTAGAGAAGAAAAAGAGGTAGAGAAGACAGGAGAGAGAGTGGAGTTGTTTCCAGAGATTACTTTTTAAGAAACGGGAGATTAGCCTGAATCAGCTGAAACAAAAAATTAAATTACATTCAAACTGCAGCAGGGATGACACCCAAAAAGTACAGAATCCTGTTCATTAATCACACGTTAATCAAAATTAAAGTATAAAAAATGTGAATTTACACAGGATTAATATGTTAATTTTGACAGCCCTTATATACACACATACACAGATATTATATATGGGAATGAGGAGTGACACTGACACTTATTATTCACCACTGTCTCAGATTAAATACAACTCACTTGCTGTGAACTTACAATAGGAACAATAACCTAGACATTTTTTTTGATGTGAATTGATTTTCAGTGTCGATATTTCTGATTTTATGCACCACAAATCTGGAACGAACTTCCAGAAAACTGAACAACAGCTGAAACACTGAATTCCTCTTTAGAGCTGCAGTTGAATCATAATCACTAGAACATTGACCAACATATATGATATCATCATCAACACTTTTGATGATGGCTCTCAAAAACATAATATTTGCTCTCAAATTGGTGGCTGATTGACATTTTGTGACTTTTTCCTTTTGAATTTTTATAATGTAAAAGCACTTTGAACTGTGTTGTTCCTGAAATGTGCTATTCAAATAAACGCAAGTGATTTATTGATTGATTGATTGATTGAACTGGCACATTGCAATCGTCACTGGCAAACGTTAGTGACTGAGTTAAATTTAAAACTTCAAATCGTTTCTCTGAAGCCAAAGGTTCAGACCTTCTGCATGAAGCAAAGCGTAGAAGAAGAGGTTAGTTTTTACCAGGCTAGCAGTTCATTAACTTTGAGAAATATAGCTTATTAGTATCTCGTAGCATGAGATGTTGCCAAACCCCTGTAGTAACTCTTGAATAGAGTAGATTATGATATAACGCTGCTTCTTTTTTTTTATATAGGTTTATCATTGTGATTTTTGTTTTTATAAAAGTGTGGTTGCATGGAGAAAGAAAGACTAGAGTCAGGATGGGCGTGCTCAGAAAACCCAGCCCATGATTTGTGAAAGCACTTTGCATTTCACCTGCAGATAAAACTGACCTTCAATAAACGTTTATGTTTTGGAAGGAAAAATTTAATATAAACTTTAAAGAGGACCAATTCAAATAAAATTGCTAATGCAATTGCTGTCGGCCCAGTTCCATGTCGGTGAGTGATTGCTTAATATGATGTTGGTTCACTTACTGAGGAAATTTGAAAGGGGCTGAAGCCTAGTGGCAAAGACATTCTTGTCACACAGATTTCTCAAAGCAATTAAGGTTTGACATTTTCTTTTTCTTCAAAAATACTATCATACAAAATATTAAAAGCTCTAATGACTAAAATCTCGATTTGCCAGGTTTTCTTCACACTATCGCTGATTTTTTGCAGATATATTTTCACATGCAGATTATTAGCAAATCTAGATCTTTCCGAACATATTTTAACACTAAATGACACATGTTCCTCTGATCCTTTGGACAGCACCTTCATAAATAACCTTGATTAATGACAGACAAAGACAGCATGCTATTACCTGGCTATTGACTCTAAATCGCCAACATCAGGCAAGCTTCAGTATCCTCAATTAAAACTAATTTACAGTAATTAGCACTGATGGAAGAGCAGACAGCAGAGATTGGATAAACTGAGCTGATTCAAGGACGGTCAGAGACATTTAGGATGGAAAAGTTGAATATGCTTCTGGGAATTAATTTCTTCAAATCAGTTTTGTAGGTGCAGGAGCTAATTGAGCATACATTTGTGCATATGTGCGAGTTCTGTTTGCTCTCACAGACAAGCCAGATTTATTTTTTTTTTATTGCACCATTCATACAGGAACTAAAGGACGCTTTCACTTGCTTTGACTTTGCCCTGGAAACACCATTGACCTGAGGTGTTTACATCAGCTACTCTGTAATGTATTTAGGCTGAAGACCATGAACTGCTTTAGGTCCATCAACACATTTTAAGGTTATATCCTTTGACAAACAGGGAGCCAGTGCAGTAATTTGAGAACTACTATAATGTGAACCATTTTCCTGGTGTTCGTCAATTGTCTGACAGCAGTACTCTGAGTGAGCACTAGCGGCTCAATTGATATATAGAGACTTGTGTAGGTAAGAACAAAATTTCCTAGTCTATTGAAAAGAAAAAAAAAACAGGGGTATTTATGCTCTGGTTTGATAAAACCTTTTAGTCTGGCAATGTTTTTATGGTGTAAATTAGGATTTTATGAACATCTGTATCAAATGTAATGCTAAGATCGAGACAGCATTGTGATTAAGATATGTCATACAAAACCTTTACCAGTGCAGTTTTAGAGCCTGCATTGGTATCTGAAAATCTGTAAAGATATAGTTTATATATATAAATATACATCAAGGAGTAGCTTAATTGACAAACTTTGTTTTCAATTGTTTTTGCTAAAAATGATGTGGAATCTGGAGTGGAATCTACAGCTGGTCTTAGGTTTAATTATAACCTATTAGAAGCAATATAATCTTCACAGATGTTATGTGAGACATTGAATTTCACCTTAAAATAAAAATATATTATAAAAAAAACATTAAACTAAAATATAAATATATATGCATTATAATAAACTATAACAAATATATCATCTCCTCACCTTCAACTGCACCTGTAAAGTAAAAAGCCGCTCAGCTTACCCCCAGAGTTCAAAAGCTGATATTCATCAAATCACATCTGGCGTTAAGTCAAGACTTTCCTGCAGGCAGCAGTCATTTGTGTTTGGGAGCAGATGCATTTATGTAGCAGCAATCCTCTGCATAGTCATACGACTACTTAGAACCCCTCAGTTAAACTCACTTGCATTAATAAGTGATGATAATGTAACAGCCTTTCCTGCTGGTGTTTACTTTAGATGGATATCTTTTTGGTAGACTGAACTGGCAAAACATTTTCAAAAAGCTGTCGAAGTATACACACTGGCTGAGTTAGCACCGGGCGGGGAAGTGGGAATGAAATTAAAACACACATTGAAGGATTTTGTGTCTGATGACATGCATAGCTCTTATCAGAGGTGTGGGAACACTGCTGGCCCTCTGTGTGTGATCTCACCTGAAGTCTGGATACACTGACTAGGTCATTCAGCTTTTGTAACTGTTCCTGAAGGGTGTATACACACCTTACATGTTTGGTCCACTTTAAACAAACCAGAGTTCTCCCATTTTGTGCAGGTATGAATACACTCATGTGAGCCCTGGTTCAGACAAACAACTGGAAAGAAACCTGCTTTTTGAGATGTTCTCACTCTGCTTCCAAACAAGCTGAGGTCTGGTTTGCTTCTGGTGTGAATAAAGACCTGCCTTAATCTCACCCAACCACAGGAAATAAATGGTTTTTGGACTTCACAAGTCACCATTCCTGGATCTTATGGTAAAAAGGAGCTCTTCAGTGTTGCTAACATAACTGCTGCATGTATTGGCTGAAGACATGTATGCAGCCGTCCTAAGTTTAATTCCTGTCCTCTCTTCCATGTCTTATTCATATGCAGTATTTCAGCCCCCTTAAGATTAAGATTACTGTCAAATAAAGTCCAATGGTGCCAACACATTTTTAACAAAAAACACAGTATTAGATGTCTGGATAAAATCAAAGTAGTATTTAGCCTGTTTATATATATCCTTAGACTAAAGCACAAGCAGTTTGTAGTAAATATTTCTAAATTATGTTTGAAACAAAATGACTTCTTTTAACCTCTGGGAATATAAAATCCTGGAAAACTGAGATGTTTGGTTTGGCACAGTACAACATTTTCTTAGATGTTTTATGAGCATATTGGTATTAATCACAGAGATGCTGTGTGATTAATCTGATTATATTTTTGAATCAATTGACAGCAACAATTGACAACATTTTAAATGTTAAGAAAACCCAGCAGAAAGGGAGAAACCATAAAGTTCACAGTTGAAATAACAGCAAATAAAGCTAGTAGAAGAGAAAGTGAGAAGAGGTGGTCAGTTTGTACTTTAGCAACCTAGCAGCAGAGCTGCAGATAGCTCAAGATAACCTAACCTCTTTAGAATGAGTCATGAGAGAGCCAGAGCAAGGGAGAGCCGTCTTCCCGGACTGCATCCCCCCCTGTTGGATCAGGATGCACACTATACCTCACCCACTCAACTCATTGCTATTTTAACTGTAAGCTTTATCAAAAGGAAATGTTCTAAGACTAAACTTAAAGGTAGACAGGATGTTATGCTACCTGAATATGATGGAATCAATTGAATTGTATATATGTCCATATGGTAAGCTCTGATGTCATAGAGTTACTTTGTACACAAAATACTAATTTTGTGTACAAAGTATCTCAAAATGAGCTGTACCCATTGGTTCAAAAGTTGAGCAACTGTGCAATTAATAATAACTCTGTGCCTCTCATAACCCACAGTGTGATTCATTCAAACTGTGATCCATTTCACATTATCTGGAATACATTATCTGTATTCCAGGCAATGTGATAAACAGAATATACCTTTTGTAAACAGCTTTCACCACACAGCATACATAATTGGCAAAGAAGTAATCTCACCTTGAAAAGTTATTCATTTTCTATATTTGCCTAAGCAAGTATATGGGTTGAGAGGAGACTCCAGCCATTCCAGCTGTGACTGGTACATTTTAGTCCATCATAGATTATGGGGTAAACACGGAGGCAGACAACCATGCATGTGTCAGGTTCTTGTAGAGAATAATCACTTATATATCTTCTTTGGTTTTTCCAACATTCAAAGTTAAAATTATGCAAGTGCAAAGTATAAACTGATGATTATACTACCATAAATCATGCGAGTGGGGTCATAATTACATAAATCATAGTATAACAATGACCGTAATTAAATCCTGTCAAAAACCAACGACTATGTTCTAACAATCCTCTCATTCTCTCTCTTCCCATTTTTCTATTAACTCCCATTACTTCTTCCAGCAGATTGCTACTTTATGAATTACACACATTATCCCTTGGACAGGTCATTTCTATTGCTTATTAATGACATTCTTGAAGGACAGTGATAAATACAAAGCATGATGGCCAAGTTGTAGGAATTAATCTCTATTTCAAGAATTGTCTCCAATTCATTAATCCATCTAATTACCACAGATCTCACAGAATATCAATGTCCTGATCTATCTCATTCGGTGTTTTGCACTCTCCCGCTCTTTTCTGTCTCAACCACAAGCCCCTTCTCATTAGACTTATGGATTTCAACATTATAAATGAGTGTCTTGAGAGAGGGAGGATGGGTTCTTTGTGGCGTGATGAATTTTGTACATTATCAAATTACATGTCTTATCAGTCAAAATCTGCCTTTGCAGTGCTTAAGAGTACAATAATCAAAGAGTACAGTGATGTGCACAGATCTATCTGTATATTCTAGTAATTGAATTAAGAACAGTTGGTCGCCTTCAGAAATTTTGAGCTATTTTTTTTATCCAACTGAGTGCACGTTAATCAACAACAGAAATGCATCCAAGTCATCCAAGATTGCTGAAGGTTCAAAGAGTTTGAACATTCTGTGATTATTCCTTTTTATTTGATTTCCTTTGATTTTATTTTGGAGTTGATTGCAAGGTTTTCCAGCCTTGCTCTGCTGACAAGAAGATCAGCTTTGATTTTGTGTCTTCTTTTATGAATGTCTAAAGACTTGTTCCAGTTATGCAAATTTCGATGTGAAAATCATGAAAAGCTAGATTGCTTTATGAAGTTTTTATGTGGAAAGAGAGACTGGCTTTTGAGGAAAGGACACAAAAACAACACTTTCCAATAAAAAGCCATCCGTCTATTTATTTTACCTGCTTAATCCTTGAAGGGCTGCTTCGCTCTGAAGAGAGACAAGAGGGGTGCAGCGTGGACAGTAAAGTAACACACACGCATACACGCACACAGATGCTAAACAAATATGCATGTACATGTTTTTCTATTATGTGTGTAGCTCTGTGTTTAAATTATCATTTCATTATTGTTATGTGATTCTTAAACATTTACTAACGTAATATTGTTTTTTAAATTATTCTATTTTCTCATGACCTTTATTGTGAAGGATTTTGAATTATCGAGTATGATAAACTTTCCTTGCACTGAGAACACCAAAGCATGTGAGGAGAATGATCCTACAGGGAAAAGAAAATATTACAAATTAATGTCTTTCCAGCCTTAGCTTTAATGTTAGAAGGAGCAGATATTTGTCTCTTTTTAGCCATTATCACTTGTTGATCTCGCAGCTTGTTCTCAAAGCACCTTGATGTAGCAGGCTGGTGTGCTTGTTTATCACGTTATTTTATTTATTTACTTTTTTAAATGAGTTGATAGTTCAAAGGGCTTAGAAATATGAGTGACAGTAAGCTTCTTACCTAGAGGACACGGGCAGATGATAGCAAAGCTGCTGTTCTTTTGAAAATGAGTCGCATTAACCCTCCCCTCTATCACACTGACACAAGATACACAAGCCCAGAGCCATAGATTTTCAATGCTTCCTGTGTTAATAACACTCTGAAAAAAAAACTTATAGGGAATAACACAAGTTATATTTATAGTATTTTAAAAGTAGCTAGATAAAACCTTTTGTCTCAAATAGAAATTTCACAATCTAAAGGTCAGATGAAAATTTGACCACCAAAAGTAGGATTTAAACTTGATTTTTAAGTGGAATAAAATTATGAAATGTTCTATTTGTGGGACCGATCAGATTTTTACATGATGATGAATCTAAAACTCTAAAACTAGAGTTAAGCATAGCTTTGACATCTGAAGAGAGATATAACTGCATTTTTTTTTTTTTTTACAATACTAGGAAGAGATTTTCTTTGACAACAGTCTTGGCATGTTTATGGGATGCTCACATATGTAGAAAGTAAAAATACACACATCACATTATAAATAATCTTGCAGGCACAACATAGATGACACAACATGCTAACTGCATAGCAAATGCTAGTCATTTGGGAGCCCAAAGCACAAATGGCTTGTGGCAAGAAACATTTCCTCAATCGGTTAAAGATGTCTGTTCACCTCTTACTCGGTCAGGAACAGCGTTTTGATGCAGATTTAATGTTTGGGTCATTGTCACTTAATAATAACCTTGAGGAAAGACTGATTTCATAGTGTTGATAAACACATCTAAAATAAAAAAAGTAGACATTTAACTTATTGATTTTATTTTAAAACAGAAAGCTAACAATTATTCCTACTGCTGAAGGAATGAAATAGAACAATTTATTACAAATTTCTGAATGTCAACAATAATATTTATTAATGGTATTTTTACAGAACAATTAAACTGGGTTGTTTCCTATTTGTGTGCTTACTGTGCAGAATTTCTGACTATTTTTCCATGTGAAAACAAGTAATTACTTAGATTATCTGCTTGAGTTTCCAACCTCCAGTACTTACCAAGTGTAGTTTACAAACTTAATGAGATGACTAGCACTCAATCCTGTCTGTCATAAATGTGACTTCAACTTATTTCTGTATTAATATGCAGAGATCTTAATGTGATTTAATCACTTTAAGGCAGCATGGAAACTCTAGAGTTAAGCATAGCTTATAGAAAGTTCAACCTCTCTTTCTTCTGGTCAGGCAGGTGTTTTGCTGCATAATCAGACTAAATTTTTCAACCCCAGCAGAATGCAGGCAGGAACTGCTCTCTTATGCCTTTACAGGTCATTATATTCTACAGCAGGAGTGCTAGATCCCATTCAACAAGGCCTGATGTCCTGCCACTTAAAGATGTGGTGGACTTGGGACACGTCCAAAAGTTTCAGACCAGGCCTCGAGGACTGAAGTTTGACACTTGTGCCTTAGGTGGGATTAATGTATGCACTCGGACTCATACAATAATATGTCCAATATGCACTCAATTTTTTTTTAGGTGCCCCTGTATAAAAACTTAGAGGGATAGCTCAGTATCTGTCCCTACTTATCCAACCCCAGATCTCACAATATGCCCCACTGATGGACTGTACTTGTATAGCTCTTAATTAGATTTTAACAATGGAGCTGAGAACAGTCTGCTGAAATTTTTTTAAATATTTAGTCTTTACTGTAGCTGAAGCTGGTGCAACATGAACAAAGATACTAAATATGTCTTTTCAGAAATTGTCACAGTAGTTAGATGTTGCTTCCTGAAGAAGGGACTTCATAATTGTGCAAAATCATGAAGCATGAGCAATTATTAGAAACAATCTCCTGCATATGACTGACATTTTTCAGTTTCAAAGCAAGACCAATAGAAAGAGCTTCATACTACTGGCTCACCAAAATATCTCCACTCGTGGCTCAACTGTTATGGGAACATTATAAATCTAGACTATGGTAATAGAGTGGCCAACCTCCCAGACCTGGATATGACTTATTATGTGTCAGTATTTTTTTTCTGTCTCTTCAAGGTATTTTAGCTTGAAGTGTAAATAATTAATTTCCCTATTTAAAGAATGCCATTCATGATTTATAACCTAAGGAGTGTAGCAGGATAAGACATTCAGCAGAATGACAGAAATATGTGAAAGACAAATAAAAACTGGGTAAAAGGATGTTGAATAGAAAACTACCAAAAAATCTAAGTAATGGTGTAATTTTATGAAAAATTACTAACAGGGAAACTTTATTGAACAAAATCAACACATGAAGATTCTTTGCTGTTACTGACAACATTCAGGGACTGTGTTCTCAAAAAAATGTTAATGCTGGCTGCAGAGCCCTTCAATGTTTGCTTCATTTTAATATATAATTAGCTTTTTAAGTCACAGAACTAATGAGCTTCTTTGAACTCCATATCATGTTGATGCTAAAGACAGAAGTTCTGCATTCAAAACATTTAAATAATATCTGGGATTTGTGCCGAGCTACTGCTGGTGTCGATGCCAGTTCCAGAGATGTTCTTGTCCTGTTGTCCTCCCACCCTAGCCCAGATCTATCTGGTTTGGCTCCATTACACAACATGATACTTTTGTCTTCTTTGAATCTTAAGCTTTTTTCTTGCATATGTTGCACCTCTTCTCTCAAGCTCTGCTTGTTTTTTCCAGTTTCCTCTTTTCTCTGTAAGAACAGTTGGCCACGCATGATTCCTCCCTACAAGTCTGTCCAGAGAGGGAAGTGATTCACTGAAGGTCAGTCCTTATCTCTCTCTCTCTTTCTGTCTGCTCTCTATTCTAGCCACTAGCATGCATCCACGCATACACACACGCCGACACAAACCTCCTTCCAACCCACATACACACACACACACACTCCCACCATGCGTTCAGATTATAACTAGTTTCGGATGGGAGCTTTGAAGCATGGAAGGCTGGCTTTCTTTTATCCCAGCATTGACTCATGTTCCATTTTTATAATTTAGTAATTTCATGAATATTAATGCCTTCCCGTTGACCTGACTAATGTGGAGAAGACACTCTGATGCATACACGCAGACACACATTTGCTCAAAGGACTGAATTAGATAAAAGAACAACTAACTACAACCACTTAAAAGATGTTTCTATTAAGTGGACAGATGCTGTAGAGGAACATCTTTAAATGTGTGCATATATGTGTATATTTGCTTACATAATAGGTGGCTTTGTGTTCAGCTTGCTGGCTTGTTGCTCTCAGGATATAAAGACCAGGGATCAAGGAACATTAGGCCAGGGCTGATAATTGAGTGTTTGATCACCATGTTGTACTCGTTGTCAGCTGACTTAAATTTTAAAACATGCAGCTACTTCAGTTTATGAATTGCACTGTTTGAGATTACATTTAAACAGCTAATGGGTTTTGAGAAGTCTGGCCAATCAATTTGAAGAACGTGATAATAGCTCTAACCTGTCAATGAACATTTTTAGTCTGTTATTGTTTATAATGGGAAACACAAGAAAAACTTGCAATCTTAAACTGTGGGGCGTACCAAAGCTGCATTTGATTTCTTTCACAGGCTGATGCGCAGAGCTGGGAATGACATCACACTCAGAGTTAGAATTGCAAGTTATAAAACACAAGAACATGTAAGCTACTATTAACAACACCAGCAAATAACAAGGAGTTTCTCTCCATGTTATGGATTTAATGTTCACAGATAGATACTTCACAGTATCATGTGGGCAAGTAATTTAATAAGATGCATTTCATCAGATGTGGTCATAAGTGGCTAATACCATCAATTTTCACTGTGTGGGGAAGCCATTTTGGATTTTGAACTCAAGCTCTGCCTTTCCCAGTCAGAACTCCGACTTCACCAAATGTTCTTATTAAATACCGAATACCCAAAAAGTGACATCAAATACACAACACAACACAACACAGATCAATGCAGGTATGACAACAGGCACAAAGACGAAAATGAAAAGGATGCTTGTTTTGAGGAGACATTCTGTGTTCACATTTGCATATTTTTGCATATTGTTTTTTTAACACTTTAAGACTTAAAGGAGACAAATTGGCAGGTGTGACATCTCTGGCTTAAGATAAATATTATTTTGAGGGGATTTTTGGAGCCTATCACAGCAGTCATCACAGGATCAACTGAAAAACAACAACTGATGCATACAAATCCACACCGGAGAGCATTTTTAAGACAAACCAGACTAACGTGAATGTGTTTGGACTCCTGGGGATAACTGGAGGACATTAATAATTAAAAATATGAAAAAATATTTATATTTGTAGAATGTATTTATTTTCTTATCATTCATCCATCCATCCATTTGTACATAATATGACAAATGGATGGTGGAATAATGCATGAATAAACAAATACACCGGGAGAAAATGTGCTTTACTTTTGAGTATGCATTTTTGTACCTTTTTAAATTTGGAACCCTAAAACAGAAATGTTCTCTTTGTAGAGAAATCGTGTGTTCTAATTGACATATGTCTGCTGCACTTTGTATTTAAAACCCATGCAACAAAATCAAGTGTGTACCAAAGACAAAAAAAATGCTGTGATGCATTCCCATGCAGTCTAATGAAAAACTAGTTATGATTCCTTAGAAAAAATGTGGTGTAAGTGATTTTGAAGCTCCATAAGAAAATAGAGAAACATTGAACAGAAACAATGTCACAATTGCTCGTTTTATCATTTAAAATTGTCAAATGTTTTTATTCTATTCAGTTTGTAATTAATAGCCTCAGCAAATGCTTCTTTCAATAAATGGAAAACATAATTAGTGTAAGACCAGGCATGAACAGCAATGGAAAAGTGAAAAAAGAAAGGCCAGAAATGAAAATCAAGTACAAACTGAACTGATCAGGCTTGTTAGGTTAGGTATTTTATAACTAAGATCTAATTATGTCAGACGATGAAGTGCAGTAAAAGAGAGCATAAGAGGTCAAATAGAGTAAACTTAAAGAGATCACCCTCTTTACTGACAAACAAACAGTGACAGCAATCTGGAATGTAATGATTTGAAAAGAGAAGCAATGTGATACTGAGAACAGAAATTGCACTAATACATTTTCTACATCTGTAGAAATGTGCTGAAGAAACATTAACACGCTACAATACCATAAAAATGTGTTGCTTTTGACCATTATGGGAAAAAAAAAACACAAATTACCTAAAACATGAACACTCCTCAGATTTTCCAATTAGTAGCTCCAATTCAAGCTCAAATTAAATCTAAGGTTTAACAGTGGGTGGGATCCTCTTTTCCAACACCCTAGAGAAAACTCTACCAAAGCTGAAAGATGCCAGTAGATGCTTATGTAGTTAGGCACTATTACTAAATTGTTTGACTATTCCTTGTGGTGAAACAATTTGTTGATTTCAGTTTGTTGTGATAAAACACTAAACATTATAATGTTTTTCTTATGTTCTGATGTGCATTGCCAAAATTCTGCTTTGAGTGTAAATGGTTAAATACTGAAAACCCAAGAGCTTTCGCTTAAGTGTTCCAGTATTAGTTATTGAAACTCTGACAAAGTTTAATACCATTATTACAACACAAAAGCAAGAATTAATTCCAGTCATCTTTAAGGAGAAAGCAGACAGGGAAATAAATATTACAGGAAATAAATCCAAGATAATGAAAACATTAAAAGAAAAAAAAAGTATGCTGTTATACAAGTTAATATGTTAATAAGCATGCTCTGTTCTGCACTCACTTTACAGAAGTCTCTCAGTTTGTTCAGCTCCCAAACCCCTCCTCATGTCTTCCTTTCTTCCTATCTGTCGTTATCAGCCGGGGTGCAGGCATGTGGACCGCCCGCGGAGAGGTGCCCACAAGGCTCAGTCTGCCTCCCTGCTTCCTTCCTGTCGTCTTTGCCTTTCTGCTTGAGGTTAAACATCATCAGGGGGTGTGATTTAGTCTGATAAATTGCTGCCTTATCCCAAAATGATAACACATACCCTGGCATGGCTAATCCAAAGAGAAAACAGCAAAGTGTGTGCTTAGAAGAATTTGCCACTCATATGCAAATACGCAAACAATCACAGCAACATTTGAAGCTCTGGACGAACACACACACCAGTAAACAGAGAACTGCTTGCGACTCTGCTGTTTGTTGTGCTCATGTCTCCATGATGAAGTGGACCAATGAACTGTGTATGCACCTGAGAATATTTTTTCTGTGTTTATTAACTCTCCTAGATTGCAAACTGTTAATGAGAATGACGCTGGAACCTGATTAGAATATGGATGTGTGACTTTGCATTAGTGTGTGTGTGCAGGCGTGTTCTTGTCGGTGTTTGAATTGACACTGATGTCTAATGAACATGTTAATAAGGATGGCAATTATTGTTGGCAGACGACTCAAAATTATTATCTAATGGGTCTGTATTTCAAAACAACAGGTTAGGGATGTTATAGGATCACTATTACTGTGTTTAAAGAGGAGTACATGAGTAACAGGCATTTGAACTGCCTTGATTCATCAAACTGATTAGGGTTCATATTGAGCATGTAAATAGCTTGATTATGTTCCTAAATTTAGCTAAAATAAGGCAATATTGAAACTGATACTGCTACAGTTTTCAGAGGTGTGACATATTTAAGCTTTTCTTAAATATTACAACAATTAAAACTACATGTTCACTTTGCAGCATGTAGTTGTGGCCTCACCTATGCATTCCAATTTACCTTGTGTATAATAACCATTGTGCATGTTTTTAGTTTATTCTGACTGTTCTGTTCAGTAGCTCGTTTCTATGAACAATTCAACAATTTGAATTGTTCAAATTCAAATGAAACATCAGTTTTACCACCTGATGTTTATCTTATTTTATTCTTTTAGTCATAAACCTTTATTCATAATTTAATTTATTCAACAACTTATATTAATGTTTTATCTTTTAGAAATTGGTACTGGTGCAGTCTGTTGACTATTGCAGGTGTCATCTTCATCCTTTGCTAAGTTGGTGGGAAATTTTTAATTTTTATGTAATAATCCTCTGCAGAGATGAACAAGAAAATATTTGCTTTGCAAAAGCAGAGAAAAATATAATTTATAAATTTTGGCTTTGGCTTGTTAGTAAAACCACAATACATTACTGGTTTGACAAATAATTTTTTACACATCCCTTATTGTGATACCTGTCAAAATCTGAAGGCATCAAGAAGGGAAATTCTTTTTGTTTGATGTCCTTTATTACTCTATCATGTACCAAACATTTTATAGAAGCAAGTTCGGAACTTTGCTTTAGTTTATGCGAGCAGGCATATTTTAATGCATAGGACTGTGCCAGTATTTCTGTCCTTTTGGTGCCACAAGTGTTAGAGCAGCATTAATTTCCTTTTCGGCTTCCTGTTGTATATTTCTTAGTGTTCAACATCATTCTGTCATGGCACCCAACTTGAGCCAAGCTTGAGCAGATGGCCTCATATTTAACTCTAAAATACACAAGTGTTTGTGGTTGACTCAGCCACTGCATGGTGCAGAGAGTCGTTTAAGAGTCAAAGAAACACAATATTTTATTGTATGTATTAATATCAATAAGTTGTACAATGTACTGCAATTTTTAGGTATCGGCATGGTTTTTCAGTCATTGAAAAAACTCTCATTAATAACAGAAGACATAAATAGTAGAGGATTTGTGTGAGTTGGTTTGTGGTAGGGCTGTGATTTGAATTTTTATCATGCTTGCCTAAGGGCAGTGGCATGAAAAAAGTTGTACTTTTGCAAATTATACTCAGATCACAGTGACAAGGTGGGTCCTTTTAAACAAGAATCACTTAAAATAAATTATAGTTTATCCATCCATCCATTGTCTTCCACTTATCCGGAGTCGGGTCACAGGGGTAGCATTCCAGACTTCCTACTCCCCAGCCACTTGGTCCAGCTCCTCTGAGGGAATACCAACGCGTTCACAGACTAGCGAAGAAACAGAGTCCCTTCAGCATGTCCTGGGTTTTCCTCTGGGTCTCTGTCCTGCACACCCAGAGGTACCTGAGGAGGCGTGCTAACCAGATACCCAAGCCACAAGTATAAGCTTAAAGCTATGTTTTTCGACAAATCTTTCTTTATTTAAAATACAGTGTGCTTAGCTTAAAAAAAAGGATGTTATGAACATAAAAGCTCCTCTCTGTCTAAATGCCATTATCATCCACACTTTCAAAAACAAAAAAGCAGACTTATGTAACATTTTTCTGCAGATTCTTTACCTGCACATGCCTAAAAACTAAATGAATTCATGTGAATGAAAAGAAATACATGTATATCATCAACGAGAAACTTGTGTGCCACAAATTCCCCTATGATGGAGTTTCTCATCTTAGTTGCTGTCACTCTATAAAAGTCATTAAGATCCTTTCAACAAAAATCTTGGGATCATTTGAATAAGAAATAGAGGGGAAAATCACTGATTTTACTTCAAAAGGATCTGATTCAACTGAATTGAATCAAAAGTTGTTTGTTAACTGAGGTGCAGAAGGGTGCTATTAAAGAGTCAGGACCTAGACAGGAAGACATAAGGTTCTTTAGAGAGTAAAAAGGAAAGATGTCAGGGTGAACAAATATATCAGGGGAGAGAATATTTCCTCCCTCTTTAGATGCCTGGAATGTTCCTACTGGTGTTATGCGGTGATTTCAATTACATCACACAAATTTGACAAAAATACATATTCAGAAGATACAGTATTAGGGGTAAAATCCCAAGGTTTTAGGCAACAAGCAAATAGTGTATGAAAACTATTCATTTGATCAAAAATATGCAATAAAACAAATTTGAACTTCGTATATTCAGAGGCACTGATAACGTAGTGTACCTTCACATGGAGGAGGCAAAACAACAAAATGGTGAGGAGCAACACATACATCATCATTCAGCACCAGCCCAAGAATCCACTCTTCATTCAGCAATGACTTTCCAGCAGTGTCCTTTCAGCCTAGATGGTAATCAACCACAGCACATGTCCTTTGGTGGTGCTACATTTTATTTCTGCTTCAGATGTTAACTGAGATATAATCACAGCACCAGAACTCCGGTTAGCAGCAGATTAACCACTCTGTTGTCTGGATGACAACAGAGTTGTTAGCTGGTTAGCTGTTACACCAGTAGTATATCCGCCTAGATTCAGAAATGTTATTGTGGAGCTGGTCAAAAAAAAAATCCCAAAAGACTATCCTACTGGTCTTACTGGTGTGTGTGTGTGTGGGAGGTCGGGGGGCGGGGGCTTTGAATTCCACTTCAAAGCCAAGTACATAAAGTTACGCAATTAATTAGTATGAATAAAGTACTAGCTCTAATCTTTATGTTACCTGCCTTTCTTTCTTAAGTAAGCAGACTCTTATGATTTATAAGAATATAATAAGTGTTGTATTTTCTTTTTAGAGTTGATATAAAAACCATATTAGAATTTAGTAAGTAGGTTCTTAATAGCAAAGATTTAAAAACAGCAAAGCCTGTAATGTAGAAACTTTGCTTTATTAAAACGTAATTGGACTCTTGGGTAACGTTTTTTATATCAGTGGAAATAAAAACGCTGAGGCATTTGTGTTGAAAGACAAATCTAACGATCTAGTGTCCTGAGAGCTTAATTGCTGAGACCTTGTTGTGCACAGGCTGGCCAGAGGGCTCCTAGACTTTGCATTAAACGCAAGTTACTTTTAAGTTCATTTTATATGTTTGCTATGTAGTCTTATACAATCAAAAAGCATTAAAATGTGACTGAAGTTTCTTTCGCCTATTGAGAAGCAGCAATGATCATCCCTTTGAGCAAAGCAAAAAAAAAAGTAATTGAAGAATGGGTTTCTAAGAAATGACATAGATTCTACTTTATTTCCTAGACTTGCACACAAGTCATACTGCAAAATTTGGTTAAATTTTTTTTTTCTCTGAATTAATACCCTAATGTGATTAGAGAACACACACTGGTTTTAGATGCGCTTGGATTTTTGTACACTGTGTAACTCACTGCATAGAATGAAATTAATTGAAGATGTAAATTTGAACGAAGATTAAAGGGAAGAAGTAAGGGATGCTGATTTTGAGCAAGGACAGAAAATACAGCTTTTTTTTTTTGATATTTCAGGTTTATTAAGGATGTAGCAAGATAAAGCTATATGTAGAAATATACTGCTTGGTCAGAAACAACCAATCAGAGCCAAGAGGAAGATGTTAGCACTGTCAATCATTGTGTACATGCTATAAGGTAAACTATAGCTAGGCTAACTCTAAATCTTTATTTCAGCATATGAGTGCAGGCATCAGGATAATTAACACAGACTGAAAAAGAGAGCACACCACACTTTTGTTATTTCAGTATTTCAACGTTTAAAACACACAACAGCCCAATACAAAGGCTGAAAGAATGGATGGATACCATTTTGACCCTGTACAATTAATGTAACACTGGTACTTCAGTCACATTTAAACTAGAGACTTTTTCCCTAAACATTTCCTAAAAACATGTGTCCACTGCAATCAGTACACAAAATACATACATAAAAACGCATCCCTTTTAGAGAAAGCCCTCAAAGCTACTATGTGTGCTGCAGAGTAATTACAAAGAAAGCATGTAGCATAGCTATTGACTGGAGAATATGCATACTGAATATTGTAATTAAAAAAAAAATACTTGTATCAAGCAAACCAAAATATACTCTAGTTGTTAAAGAAAAATATATTTTTTTTCTTGTAAAAAAGGAGCCAGTTAAATTTACTGTAGAAGAACAAACTCAGCACAATTCTGCAGTTTGCCTCAGGTGCTTCAACAATAATGGAGTTTTTACAAACACATTGGAGCTATGCTGAAAAGAAACAGATAGTCTACTTAACCTCCCCAGGTGCTTAGGAAGTGGAATACAGGAAAAGTGAGAAACATGAGATTTTAGAATTGAATGACTTGACTACCCAGGGGCATTTAAAAACAACAACACAAAATCACTTTTCCTCTGTACATCAGTATCTTTTTCATACTCTGAAGCCTTGTTTCATGCCTTTACGAGCAATACTTTATGAGATCTTAGCTGAAATATAAAGTTATCTTTTTCACATTTAACTTGCTTCCATATAAATAAGTGTTTTTCCAAACTATTGCAATGACTATTCATGAGCAACTGAATTGAAATGCAAGACCGATGCGGTTTGTTTCCCTAATATTTAGAGATGCTGCGCCTTCTCATTTAAGGTTTAAAATTTTGAGTTCATACAGATTAGACATTTTTACTGTTTTCTGGCCAGAGAAGGAGTAAAATTAAAAATAACTGATGCAATGATGTTGGTCAAAAAAATCTAATTTCTATCAGCAACATATTTGAATGATTTTGCATTTTAACTTAGATTAATTTAATAGAAAAACAGGTTTTCTAATTTAAAGATCAAATAAAGAGGACAGGTGGTTTCACCTCTCATTTTCTTTTCATGTCTGTTTCATGCCTGTCTCCTCATTGTGCTCTTCCCTGCCCTTGTTAATTAAGACAGGTGAAAAGAAGCAGTGATTAATGCCTTGAAATAGAATTACAAGTCCTGGTTGTTAATGAAAAAGTGAAAAATGTTCTCCCAGCCTTCTTGAGGCACCTGATTTAAAGGTTTTTAGCCAATTTAATGGCTACTATGAATCTACCTTTTTACCTTGTAGTTAGCTGATCAAGCAGACATTGGCTAGCTATAGTAGGAGTTTATTTTGCTTTACTTACTGCTCATCAGATTTGAACAGCAGTGAGCATAAAAATGGGTATCACAAAAGATGTAAGCAAATTTGGTATGGTGTAAAATAAGAACAAGTGACTGTCCATTTTGTAAAATCGAAAGTTTTCACTTTCAGAAACCCACAAAATTCCTGAATGTCTAAAAAATTGTAATGTAATAAAGATGTAAAAACAAAAAGTACCTAAAAGTAATGTTATTTTTACCAACAAAATAAATGTAATCAATTGAAAGTCAGGAACACTACACTACTTTTTTGGATAGAAATGTTTAATACAAATATTTAAATGTTGCTACCTTGCACAACTTATATCTGACCATTATGTTTGGTTCAATTCAATTAATCATAGAAACAGATAATTGAGCTACACAGTTGTGTGACTCATTTCCATGATGGCAGTAAAGAATAAATGGGATCCATGGCCTTGAGTTAAACAATGTGAAACTATCCATCACCCTCTATTTTTCTCTTTTATCTGCTGAAGTCAAGCAAAGGTGAGATGCTCCCTTGAGACAGTCATAGATTACATTTCCAGGACACACACAGATTCCCATGTTTGGTTTACTCTAGTGACACAGATACTGCCCCTCTCTGTTTCTCTCTAACAGCCTTGTCAGTCACTTTTCTATGAAGACTACGAGTTCCATTTGTAATCCACAGCAGAGAGCAGATCATCAAAATAAATGTCCCTCACAATAATATGAACGAGCAAAATGGTTACATTTGTAGGTCAAACGTACCTTAAACTTACTTTTTATTAGAATTAAAGCAGCCGAATGACAAACTGAAAAGGTTTAGCTATTATTGCCTAATTTTTTGGTTGGTTTGCAAGATAGCAATTGCTCTTGTGATAGGTTTTATTAAATTTTATTTTATTCAATTGCCTCTTCCTACAAATGTAATGTTTTAGGGACTTCTATTTTGTTATTAACAGAAGTATTATGTAAAATATAATATACCTATTTCTACAAAACTCAATCTAGTTACTATGACCAACCATGACAGTGGATAAACAGTTTTCCTGTAAGGGCAAGTTGTTTCTCTGCCATTAGCTCATTTAGCAGTGAGAAAATGAGGTTGATTGAAAGCGGAAGGAACTCCTCCTGGCTTTGATGGGTTGTTTTTGGTCAGGACAAATCAGGAACAATGTATTTATTCAGACAGCAATAGTAGCTCAGAGAGGAGGTGGAAGAGATTGGTCTTTTTAGAGATTATCTGTCTCACAACATATTGTCACAATATAGTGACAGTTTTAACAAATGTAAAACACATAATTTTTATAAAAGTTAATTACTACATCTTTAACTACAGTTTTTACTTTAGTGGACTATGGAAAACAGAAATATCTTCTGTGATTTTATTTTATCTCATTTCAATGCTTTTTAGATTTTTCAAACAGATTTAAAAATTTAATGGCAGCCTAATTCAAGAACTTTTCAATAAATGGGGCGTAAATAGGGAGACATTATGTGCAATTCCCACAGTGGATAGGAATGACATTCTGCATCAGTTTTTATTGTAGGAAGGTTATAAAAAGAACTTCTAAGGATTTTCTGCTGCCACTCGCTGTGCAGTTTCTGAGAGCAGACTGTGAAGCCCTGGTAGAAATTTTCACTCCTCAACATCTTTTCTTATAACCAAGCTTCATGAAATATGTCTGCATTTTCAGTAATTTGAATATGTCCTTTTTAGTGTGTTATTGTCATGTATTTCTTTTTTTTTTTCACAAAATCCTTAACTTCTGCCTAATAGCCTAAAGGTTCAGTGCTCAATGTAGTGTGCTCAAACTAACACTGTTCTTCCCATTGTGCTATCTTTAACTGCATACGACTTTGCTGACCATTTCGAAAGTGCTGCAGAGCTGCAGCTTTTCAACAACTTTTGATTTTTTCATATTTACTTGCAAAAACAGGTATATTCAAAGCTTGAAAGTTGTTGGTTTCTGCATAAATCTTAAGCAACACAGATGTTGAAATTTACAATTGTTTCCTTCCTCCGCTTTACTCTACTTAGTTAAGCATCTTGGGGCACATTATTGAGCTGCGTGTGGGTGCGTGAAGAGAAAAATGCACTTCTAATTGGTAGTTGCAGGAGACAGCTCAGATGGCTTTTTCGCTGTAACTACAGGAATGAAAATCATTTAGTACAAGACAATGATGTGCCTAAATATTTCAAAATGTGTGTCTTTTTTCTGTCCTGGATTTACATTTGAGTTTATCCAGCATGAAATAAGAATAGTTTTTGCTACATTTAGAGGATCAGGGTTCTTAGAGTTTTGCCAGATTTAGTTGCAGTTGCCAACCAGTATGATAAAAAATATGTGAACATTAAATAAAAAAAGTGTTGCCTGTCTCTCTATGGATGGATGAAACAGTAGTGCACATTTTTATGACATTTGCAAAAAATATTTAAAATATTTGACTAACTAATACAATGACATATCCCAAACTAGTGGAGAATGTGCATGCAACAGGGAAGTCAGAGAAGCCCTCCTATACAGATTAAAGCCTTTTGGAGGAAAGAACATTTTCCAAAAAAAGTACTCTGTGCTCATGATCTTGTGAATTAAATTAAAATCAGAAAACATTTGGTTTGTCTTTTGTCCTTATGGGCTCAAGCAGCTGATTGTTTCACTTCGGCTTGGTAGGCTGTGTCATCATGTCATTCTTCAATCACTGACATTACAAGCAAATTTGCATTAGCTGTGAAAGAAAACAACAAAACATAAAGGCAGCACTGAAGTCTTGAGAGATAAAAAAAAAAAAGAAAGCCATCCAGGAAAGTTCAGTAACATGTAAAAATGTGTGGTGCTCCTTCCTACTTCTGGGTCTAGTATCTCCTCCAGACATGATGAGAGATCAGATGACACTGCTTATATCTGCTTAACTCAGGTTAGCATTGCTTAGTATTTCTAACTTTAGATGTTTTTCTATTCAATTAGGACAAGGGACACATCTAAAGGCTGCAGGACTCTGTCTGGCCAGTGAGACTTGCAATTTGAGACCAAGGTCAAGGAGTGCAGCCACCTTAGAAGAGCCTAAACTATATTAAATAAAACCACTTGAGTTGCTATTAATTCTTTCTGGCAACTAAGGGAGTTGTTTTAAATGTGTCCCACTGTGCCTACTAACTTTGAAAACCACATCAGAGATTAATCCTCAGTCATATTCCTACAAAAGTCACAGCATGTTTTTGATTGCTTGGGATTGTCACCTCTTTACTTTGATCAGATATTCACTTCACAACTGAAAACAACTATGGAGAAATAAGAAAAACAAACCAGTCAAAAGTAAACTTTCCTGTTGGAAAATAATGAGTCCTCATACTGAGAAGAATGTGTTGACATTTTTTCTCTCTCAAATAGGTTGTGAGTCATAGATAAAATCACAAATCACAACTCAAGTCTCCCTCTTTGTAATGATGTGATAGTGAATATACTGACAACGAGATTAGGTTGAAGCTTTTATTTGCTTTGAATCATTATTCTTTTTTTAATGAACTCTCCTCATGGTCTACAATGTCTTGTTCATATTGCTCCAGTTAGACACTAATTATTGTTTTGCATATACTCCCACAAATAGTCACAAGAACACTTGAATGTAATGGGCAATATACTGTTGTCCTTTTTAGTAGAACTAATTAACATTTACAAAACTAACTACTGCAGGGTGAGAATAATGGGCAATGATTTTTATATACGTGTTTCCCTGAACCTTACAATTTAAATCTGTTCCTCTAAATTACACCTGTGTGTGTATTTTGGAGAGTTAATGATTTTTCTTTCAGTCATATATCTCTTGACTCAGGCCCATATACCACTATGATAACACTCTAACATAAAATTCTCATTGGTGTTTAGTATAGCTGTATGAGCCTGTCTGAGCAGAAGAACCTCCATTTGGGTAATTCTTTTAGAAATAATATGATACAAACACTGCAGAGCCACTATTTGTGATGTGCTTCATTTCATATTAAGGCTAATTTTCAGGAAAGTAATTTGCAACCATTTTGTCACCACTTATTGGTCTAATTGTCTGACTTTAAATCAAAGTGGCTGGCAACACCAAATGCCAACTTTTAATGAACATAACAACCACACTGTGCAAGTACGTTTGCATACTCAGAAATTTGTCTTTTGAAGCCTGTGTTCCTCTTGTGTTATGACCACATTTTTCTGTTAAAGTGGCCATTGCTGTTTTTTCTTCTCTGTGTTTATCTTTTTAATTGTTCTCTAAATGCACATATTTGTGAAGGCTCATAGTACGCAAGGGAATTGTGACAAGTGTGGCATTTTCAAGCTGAATAGCTCTTTTTAGTTGTTGCTTTGTCTATTTAGCACAGCAGAAACATGGGCCAAAGTTGCATAAAGGGCATGACTAGATTCTGAAAAGAAAGCTTTAAGGGAGAAGTAAAAAGCAATAAGTGAGTTTATATACTGTAGTGTATCTATATGTGTATTGTATACAAATGTATACAGCAAGTTTGCAAAAGCAATTTCTCTCATGTGCATAGACACACATGAAAGTTATGTGTCTTCCAGGGTTTAGCATATCAAGAAGCATTTCTGCTTATAATAATAGACTCGAGTAATAACTGCAGGTGGTGCACTTGGTTGTCATGGTAATGAATAGTCTCCTGGGCAACACAGGAAGTCCATCTGGGAGGAAATCTGAAAAAGGAAGTAGATAACAGAGATTGAGGAGACAGGCGCTACCTGATTTATTTTACTCATCAATCATCTTAAACTAAAAACTATTAGTTTTGTACTATGACTGAATGGGCAATACACACTTTGGGAACAAGAACACATCAGTGTGAGCTCAGATTAAAAAAAGAAAAAGAAAACGAGCAAATGCGTTTTGTCTTGGAAGGGGTAAACCAAAAATAGCAGTTCAAATTAGATCTAAGAACAGCAGCGGCAAATGAAACCGCCTAGGCATAACTTTTTCTTTATTCTTTCATTCATTTCCTCCTCTTTTCCTCCTTTTATAATCCGCATGTATCATCTAACCTTATCATCCACTAAACTTGCAACACTGTGTTTTCTTTCTCCCCTACTTTCTTGAAGTTAAGAACTGAATTTAATGACTGCAATTATTCGATGCGTCATGGGTCATCAGAGAAAATTTAGTCTGACAGTGAACAGTGTCACAGTGATTTTTATGTTGCCTCCAAACATTTCTCTGCACCCTCTCTTAATGTGTACAACTTAGATATTGCTCATGCATATTTTGGTTTCTTCTCTTCTCACTTGCTGATTAGAAATGGGCTCAGACGTCTTCTAACAGAAGGATCAAAGGGAATTTTCAATGTTATGCTAAAAATTTTTCACCCTGTGTATCTATGTCTGTGGGTGAGGGTTTTGTGTGCTTGTCTATGATGTGACACACAAGGCTAATCAAAGGGAAAGCAGCAGAAGCTGTGACTTAAGCATAACGCGATTGTTGGCCAAGCAGGTGAAGGCTGTTTTTGTGATGAGTTATGCAACCTAGTTTTAATTATTGGTACTTTTAATTATTGTTGCAGGAGTTTTGGTTTACAGTTTTTCCTTGCAATTTTCACGTTCCATAAAAGTCCCTCCACATTATACAATGGATTAACACAAATTATTAAAGCATTTTGTAAACCTATCAAAATCTGACTAGTTACCCAAACACAAGCAACCAAAAGGCTCATGGTAACTCAGGAGGAGCTTCAGAGAGCTACAGGAAAAATGGGGGAAATTTGTTGACATGAGAACTATTTGTTGTGAGTTCCACAAACCTTTACAACACAGTAGCAACAGAAGGTCATTGTTGAAAGAAAGCCATACAGTTGGCATGAAACGCTGGAAAAAAAAGTGCTCTGGTCAGCCAAGACCAAAACTTCTTTATTTATAATTTATTCTTTCAAATCACATAAACAAGGTTGTGATGCTGCAAGACTTGACACTAAGTTCACCTTAGGCTTAACTTTGATCTCCAAGCAAGTCATGTGCTCAGTAAGAGTGAAGTGAACGCTCTTTTACTCCTTCGTATGATTTATTTAAGTCTCTGGTTTATTGCCACATCCACAGCTTGCAGGTACTATTAGCTTGGTTGTTTGTTTTTTTTTATAAATTAAATTGTTATAAATTGTTAAGTTGGAAAATACAAATGCAGTGGCTGGTTTGATGAATGCTTTGTTATAAATTTTCCTCTTTAATCCAGCTCTGGGTCATACTCATATATGAATGCAGCTTAACAAACACATTTTATCCATAGTGCAAGAGACAGGAGACTTGTTGATCCAAATGCAAGAGGACATTTTGTTTTGAGCTAAAGTCTCTTCTCCTAGGATAGTTTTTTTTTTTTTTTTATGCTCACTTTGTGACACATACCAAACATTTCATCCGAAAAGTTGAAGCATGACAATGATAAAAATCTGCAGTAAATTATATATTTTTTGCACTGGGAAAATCAATAATTTCTAGGATAACTCTTTATATTGTGAGAACCTGCCAGCGAGCATTTGCTTCATCTGGAATTAGATGTCAACATGTCTGCTTGCTGTTGAAAAGCAATATTTTTATTTAGATGTTTTGTGAATAAATAGCACTTCTTAGGCATGAAGTTCAGATATAAACTTATTGTAACAGCTGGACCAAATCTGAAGAAGTTATTTTCTCCAGTTGTTTCAACTGCTTGCTTCATTACTTAATACCTTTTTTGGCATTATTTGATAAAAAAAAAAAAGAAAACTCTGAAATGCATTTAGTAAAACCAAGATCTACATCATCACTCCACTCCATAAAAGCAGACTAGTATTTCTACAGCTACACAGCTGAAACCTTTTACTTTCACACAAACTTGAAAAATCACAGATAGATGAGAATTACCTGAAAGAAAACTTTGAATAAACTCATGTAAACATCTTTAATTTTATGCTGTTTTACCAAAGAAATTATATCTCTCCACCTTAACAACCAGGAAAATGGTCACAGGATGTTTCTGCCTGCATGTAGAGGAGACATGCTGAAGGATTGTTTGCAAACAAAGGAGTCAAAGAATTTTAAGCAAACTTGCAGCAAGAATTGTTCTGTGTGGAAACTTAAAATTTCAAGGTTGCATTTGCCATGACTATGTGTGTTTTGTGTTTTCTAGTGCAGAGCTATGTCTCTTTTGTTGATAATTACATTGCCTAGCTAGGAGCAGCACAATATGATAAGTACATGTCATTATGTGGTATTTTCTTTTAGAATAGTAGTAATGTTCCTACCTGTATGCCTTCAACTATGTCCGAAGAACATCATGCTGCCTTGAGCAGAAGCCCAACTATAATCAAGAATTATGCAAACTAATTCAGGCAGAATAGAAGGAGGATGTTTAGGATGTGGCTATTCAGGTTTGTCTTGTTTAAATGTTTATGGAGTATATTTTATTTTCCTGTTAGATAGATTAAAATTTTCTCTGCTGCTTAGTCTCGTTAAATTCAAAAACATCTTCCTTTGACATGTAAGCAAACCTAGAGAAGTTCTATCTAGATTTAATTCAAAAAGACATGCAGGTTAGATGAATGACAAAGAATATAACTTATACTGCTGTGTTCTCCCTTTGTTACTGTCAAAGCTGTCACTTAAACTGTAAATCAAGACTGTCTTAATTAGTGAATACATATTTATGTCCCGATGGCATTTTCTTTCTGGCTAGGCATTGAACGTAATCTTTTCCTCCCTTTCATCACCACTGCTCTTGATTAAATATGTTTGATGTATGAATGCCCTTGTGCATACCTTCTTTTAAGTAGTCTCCTTATTTTGCACAACTGACACTAAACTTCATACATGCATTTTAAATGCACCAGATATCTGAACTTCCTGTTCTGTTCCTTATTCTTCATAACACTGTTGTCTAAAAACTTAAAAAGCCTAAAAAAAAAGCTGCTGTACTTTACTAAAATGAACTCACACTCCTGATGAGTCTTTAAACCAATTAGATGAAATTTAAGCAAATTGGTTTCATCAGATTTTAATGCGGTAAAATCATAGAAAGGTGGAACATTTTCACATCAATCTCTTTAAAATTTTATTATGAACCATTGAAAAAAATTGTTTTCTTTTTACTTTATAATTATCCACTATTTTGCACTAGTCAATTACAAAAAGCCAGACTGAAATACATTGCAACATGAGCTTGCAAAATTACTAGTCCTGAAATGATCTATGGGATGTGAAAAGTTTTGCAAGGCAATGTAACTTTAATTCACTTTTCTTAGTAATTTGAATAAGAAACTTTTCTGAAAGTTCACGAGGTACTAAGAATGCTTCCAAATCGTTCTTGTATCATTGAAGTTTTGCTTGATTATAGTTTTTAAAAGATTTGCTAAGAAGAAGGTAGAAAGAGAGACCAGGGGAGAATCTGAGTGGCGTGAAAGCAGATATCCAAAGTTGGAACCAAGTGCTGACGATTGGGAAGGGCTGACTGTAAGGGAACTGGGTCATTTCTGTCACTTCTTGATGACAGATTTTGTGTCACCACTGGCCACCCTGTGTCACTCTGCCTCCTCTAGAGAGACAGACACCAGCGTAGAGACAGGGACTGTCACCAGCCTCAGCTCTTTTCTGGCCCTGTAGTATCTTTGTGTACGCCTGTGTGCATCAGCGAGCATGCGCCAGTGCTTGCATCCCGTCATTTCAGTGTCACACTTGTTGTTGCTTCTCTAAGTGCGTGTGCAAGGGGCAAGATGTGTGTACTGTTGCTTTTTTTTATTTTTTTTTTTAGCAGTGACACAATGTAACAGCACAAGGCCAAGCTGGTCACACACTGACAGTTGTGAATTTCCCCCTTGGACACGTTCAGAGACACCCTTCTTTGACTGGATCTACTCTGTCTTCACACCAAGTAGAATAATTTTTAAAAATAATAGTGTTAAGTGATATAAACAGGATCGTGTCTTACCTTTCATCCATGACCCAGGAAAATTGCACAATCATACTGTTTTATGCAGTCAAGAAAATAGTATGATTATCAATTTTCTCATTAAATCTGATAAGTGGTTTATGTAAGAACAAAAACATGGTAAGAACAGTCACCTTCAAACCTAAGGACACAGCAGACATTTTTGAGCTTTATTGTTCTATTTTAAATATGTATATGTATATATATAGATGTGAATTTGGACAAAATAAAACAATATTTTGTTCTATGTGTGGACACATTTGGACACTTTGTCCAAATATGAATTTGTGACAGTAAGTTATAACATGGTACATTCAAATTCAGTAGATCATTCTATGCCATTTGGTAAAAGGTTATCAACAGGGAGCAAGCTGACTGCATCAAGCCACGAACTTTGCTAGTCATCAACTCCGCTGCACGAATTTGTATTGAGCAAGTATGTGGGGAAAATGGAAAGGAACAACTCCCTGTCAGCATGAAGAAACCTCCAGCAGAGTCAGGCTCAGCCATCTGATGTAAAGGGCTGAAGCACTGCTTGTATACTTTTAAGGCAAAGAAATAGAGAGCACACAGCATCAATGGCAGCAATGACCAATGTATTCAGTTTGGCTTAACGGTGCTTGTTTGACTGTTTGCTGCTGTACCAATAATCAGACAGATCTTAATTTCATCAAAGGTGGATTACTCCCGAGATTAGTGGATTATTTTCCATTGCTTAGTAACAGATTGGGATTTAAGTTGTATGTGCCATCTAAATTGAATCTCACTACTGAAAAAAATATATTTGCTCATTTATCAATAAAAATCCCTCAAAAGAAAATCCTCATTTCATATTGAGCTTGGATTATAACCAACCACCAAGGAAAAAACATGTGCTTCTGAAAAACATTAGGAGTACTGTTAAGAGCACAACTGGTGGGATTTTAGGTTTAAGAAATTGTGAGTAACAATGTTATGTCCTTTTATGATCTTTAATAATTCATATGTGACATCCGGGTCTTTCCATCCCTAACCATTCCACGCCTAAAGCAAATTACTGCTACTTAGAAATTGTCAAATACATAAATAATACACTAGTATAATTTAAAAGAATAGAAAATGCAATCTTAGCATTGAATTGAATTAGTATTTTTTTACCTTTGTTTTTTTTTTTTTTTTGCTGACAACATATTCATAGGCCTCTTTTATTGTCCTGTGTGGCTTCTGTCTGAGTGTGTAATGTTCTATTTGTGGCTATACGATACCACATAAGGAGATGTTGCTATCAATTTTGAAATAAACAAAAAATGATTAAGGCAGTTCAATAATGTACTGTAGAGCGGCTGGATACTTCATACCTTATTTATGGCAGGAAAGCAGTGCTGAAAAAACTTAGTGAACTTTTTTATAGTGATTTAACATCATTTGAGAGGACTGCGTCTCTGTGTACTTGTTTATGTTTTTCAATAAGTACTTATAGAAGCAGACCACTATATTTCTTTCAAACATATAAAGGATATGTTGTACATGACAAAATCTAAAAATTGTATTTCTGACAACAAAGAAATAACAGCACAAAGGAAGATGCTAGATGTTGCTATATAGATTCACAAACTAGGAATTTCTTAATCTTGAGACTATGGTTGTCCTCATTTTGTTACTTTTATGTTTGTTGTCAGGAAGGTCTGTTCACATTAATTATGTAATATCAAAATAATAAGATCCATGCACTTATTGTCAGGTAACTATAAAATTGATAGCAGTGGACACTAATAAAGACAGGGGAGTATTTTTGTTAAATGCTTTTTTTGTTTGTTTACCTAACAAAAAGAACTAGAGATCATTTAGTGGGATCAAAAATAAAATAAATAGATAAATAAATAAAACTTGATATAAAATGGTGGTTTACTGAGCACACAAGAAAATAACTAACTTAAGACTGACTTAACATAAGTCATGAAGATAAATTGTGGTTCGGCCAAATCAATTACACACAAAAGGCAAACACAGGTGGGCATAAGAGCAAACTAAATACAATTCAGCTAACAGGAACTCAAACACCTTCCTATAGCTGCCAAGCACCTGGTAGAGCCTGATGAGCTGGCTTTGAGATTTCCCAGTCCTCATCCCTTGGCCCAGCTTTGCTCGTCTAGGAAGCAGCTGACACCCAATAACGGTAACTCCACTGTAAACTTTATTTTAAAAAATCAATTTTAGAACTGTACTGTCAATATGTTCACATTATACAGAAGGGATGAAACAGGTACCAGTTTTAAAGGTTACTATTTGTGATCATGGAATAAACCCTTTTATGAGCCTCGGTAACTTCCAGCAGTCTGTTTCAAGGGACACACAAAACTCTATGTATGGTTTGACTGTTTAACTTGTCACTAGTCTTTTAGGTTTATTGGATAATAAGCTTCAGTAGTTGAAGGTCTGCCTTGTAATTTGAGGTTCAATGCTTTTCAGAAATTGTCTGTTATATTAAAACCATCAATTCAGCAGATGAACTAAGACACGCGTTTCTCCAAACCTTCAAAATAACAAGGTCCCTGACTCTGATGCTGCAACCCCAACAGATGATGGCAAAAGAGACGATTCTCTCAGCAACAGACATATAGAAGATCTGCAGCATATTGCTGCAAACCTTGAAGTTTCCTCAAAAAGTCCAGTCTGCTCGGTCTCTTCTTATAGATAGTTTTACTGTTGTGTCATCGGTCCAGTCTGATGTCTGATGAACACTGAGTTATTTATATTCCTCCATTTCTTTCCCCATGATGGAAATAGGGTTTGACCTGACCCTGGTCCTCCTGATATCAACAATCATCTCCTTTGTTTTGTTTACATTCAAAATTAGATGATTGTTCACACACCATGCCAACAAAGGTGTCCACCAGCTCTCTGTACTTCCTCACAATAATATCTTGTCTTTGCATTTTCGAATGGTTATTTGGAATACATTAATTTTTCAATTTATCTAAATTAATTGTTTATAAGCTTAGAGTGTAGTGGGTTCACCAATAAAACTGTGAAATACAGTCCTTGATCTTTACACTCACTCTGGGCTGTGATATTACTGTAGGTTTGGTACTGTTGGTTTTCATAGACTTCTGAATATAAACATATTTAAATGCTGCATCAGTTATTCATATTGTCACCAAAACTTACACTGATCGTGCTATTTCATGTTAATAGATACATTTAAAAGAATCTGTTTCCTTTTCTCAATCCCTGTGTTAACTGGTGTGTTGCATACCTGGCTTATTTACTCCCACACTCTCAGCTTCTGGTGCTCCCCATGCTCCCATGACATTTTTTGTCATTCCTGTCCCTCACTTTATGATGCCCTCTCACCTTTAGCACGAGTCCTGTCTCTCATTCCCTCTCCTCTTTCCTTTTTCCCACCCCGAGGTGCTAAAGCCATAACAGAGAAAAGTGTTATTTCCAGCCTCTTTGCTTTTCTCTCCTCTGAGGAAAGAAGGCTGATGAAGTGGTAACACCTGCTTGTGTGTGTCAGGTTGTGTGTGCTCATGTGTGTGGGTACTTCAGCTGAGGAGGAAGCATGGTTACGCTGTATAAATTTAGATGTGATGAACACACTCCAGAGAATGCAATAAAGTCCTGCTTTCTTTAAAAAAATAAATGAATACAAAAACTTGAGCTGAAAACTTCTTAAACACGAGCCTCATGCATGCACACACACATTCTGAGGCGGTTGCTCCTTAAGAAGCAAGAAAAGAAATTTCCAAACCCTTCTTCCTGCCATCTGTTAGCGTGCAGTCACAACCTGCTCTCCCTTGCCCTCTGCAATCTGCTGCATCACACGCTGTCAATGACACACAGACACATTTAGATACACAATACCACACTCTGCAATGACTCCATATGCAGCATTAACACCATGACACTCAGACATGAACACACACACACCGCCATACACCTACACATATCCACTTCTTGCATCTCGATTCGACTTTCACTCTCTTTGTGTCTCGAGCCTGCGGACAGGCGGGAGCCAGAGCATAATGGTGATGCTTGTGATTGATCTCATTAATACTGAAGAGCAGACATGTTGGCGTATGGATTTTATCAGATCTTCCGGGCAAACACAACAACCCTGAGAATGGCACCACAGGCAAAGGGGTGGCAACAGGTGGTAGGGAGTGAAGAAAAGGAGATGATATAAAGGTGGGAGATGAGAGAGAGTGAGAGGGAAATATTCTGCATAATCACACAACAACATGTGGATAAAAGAGAAATAATCAACTGCAGTAAAGGGAAAGGACAGCATATTGGCTTATCTTTCAAGAAAATTACATTAATTTGAGGTTTACTTTTTCTCAAACAGAAAATCATACATTTGTTGTGATGCTTGAAAAGAAAAAATAACAGAAAGTATGAATGGCAGGAGTATTTGGACAGCACATGTGGGTAACACCGTCCATTGGTCCAAATTGCCCACACTGACACCTGAATAATACACAAGGACCAAAGATTATGAAAACTAAAGGAGTGCTCCTTATTACCCTACTTAATTGGATGGAAAGAATTTTCTATACAGAATAAAGCTACAATGGGCTTTGCTTGTAATTGTGTAGCACTTACATGGGATATAAAACCTGCCAGGTACTTAATTGGATACAACCACAGTCCCAACTTGGATCTGAAAGATGTCTGTGGAGAGAAATAGTCCTTAAATCTGCCAGGGGTATGAATTGCTCTGTGTCTGACTGAATGTAGGCATATTATTATTGTTTAGCTATATATGTTATCTTGGTGGATAGAATTTCCAGGTCTGTGTGCATTTTGATGCTTTCCATTTCAATATCTCTTCTTGTACTATTTAAATGTTTGACATGTTGTTGTTAGCTCAGGCTTCTTGCTCACCTGTGAGCCTTCAATCTTAAACCTGTAGCCGATTTAATATACAGGTGTGATCCAATTTTTCATGTTCACGTCAATGTTTCCCTCCATTTACATCACTTCCAGTGGTTCTATTAGGGACACAGAGCAGTAAATAACTAGGGACAGATAGTAGCACCTTATATTGAAATATGAGCTGTTGGTTACAAAGGCTTCCACATGTGTTTAAAGTGAAAAATGCAGATTAATTGTTTTTACTTAGCCAAAGTCCAATAACATAATTTAAAAAGGCAAACACTTCAAATGCAATAATTAACAACAGAAAAAATTACCATAATCATAAATGTTCCTTAAAACAATCTGATGCTTGTTTTAAGGAACATTTATTTTACTTCATCAAATTTTACTTCATCAAATTTTTCACTTAATGCACTTCATGAAATGTTTATTTTATTCATGTTTGGGGACCACACCTTTGATTCATCCCTGCTAGATACATTTCTTGTTCATGTTAAGGTCCATATTGAGAAATAACATGTTATATTAAGAGGATGAGTTTCAACCTACAACACAATTATTTTTTCTACCTTCTTCTAATGTTAACTGTTGGCCTCTAAGTTTATTTCTATATTTAAATGAATGTGTCCACTGTACCACACAAACTGTTTAAGCTGTTGACTGATCTAAGAGAAAAGAATATTTTTTCCTCTTTTTTGCAGAGAATATAGCAATGAAGAGAGAGTGCTTGAAGCTGCTCCTCTGAGAACAGTTGACAGCTTTATTCATTCTTCGTTATTCTCAATAGGCATTTCTATTGGAAGATTTCTAGGGAAATACACAGTTGACAGACATGCATCAATGGCTTTTGTCGTATGTGGATGACAAAGACTGAAAAATTTTCCTGAAAATAAAGCATTTGCCAGATAAGCAAACATCTGTCTATCCATCTAATCTATCAAATTCCAACAACATACAGCTTTTACTGCACAACCTACCTGGCAAAACAACATGCAACCAATGCCTTAAAGTGATATCTAACAAACCTACCAGTTTTCATTTTCTTTAACTACTTCTGTCCTATCACAAATCTTAAACAAATGTGTTTAAGATTTGTTGTCACAACATAAAGATTTCGAACTTGATACCAGTATTACAAAAGATACTCTATGCTCTATCGTTTTCAAATCTGCAGAAATGCTTTTTTGAAGAATATGTCTCTTTCCAATAAATTACACTAAGATAAGATTTTCTTCATATTCATCACTGCAAAATCAAGTAGGTAATTTAAACAGATATTTTTGCAATGTAAAAAAAGTAATTTTTTTAATAAACAACAGTCAGAGCCCAACATATGTATTCATCACTTTTGTCCAATTTTCCATTTTCTGTTAATTTTTAATATTTTTTCAGGTGATCAGTTAGATATAGCAAGGTAGGCTGTCACAAGTTTTTACTGCTTATAGACTGTTTGATTTTGTGGTAATTTTTTGGCAAATTAGCCACTCATTCCTTCACTACTGAACAGATGAATTTCCTGTTCATTTGGCTGCTTTGTCATTTTGTACGTAATTGAACATCACATAACATCACCTCTCCGGTTTCCAGAATGAGAGGTCCATCTCCGTCCCCACCGGACCCCAATTTAAATTTCCCATAATACCAAATACTTTCCTGAGAGGAAATCTCCATGCAATGTTGAATCAAAGAAAAGCATCAATAGGAATACAGCAGAGGAAATGAGTAAGTGCTGTGTTGTTGGTGCCATCTGTCTGAATGCTGTACTTAAAGAATCAAATTTATCTCCTCAGCTTTCAGGAAGTCCAGTAGTTTTTACGACTTACCCAATATTGTGTACAAGTCATGTTCTCAGTGAAGGAAAACCCAACTAATTTTGCATGACATCATACAAATGTTCTATACTACCAAAACATTTTCAGTAATCAGATCCAGAAAGGTTAATCAGTTCTCCTACTGATTTGTTCAGCCAAAACTTTTTGATGGTTTCAAATGTTTGCTGATGTCATGAGAGGACTGATCAGCCACTCAGAGGTAGATCGAGTATAGTCTTACGCTAGACAACCCATATTAATACAGATTCAAAATTGTTTCAAAGATAACTTCTTTAAACTCTGAAAAACACTTGTTTTCACATTACTGTTTTTCTGAAACGTGTAACTCTTCTATTGAATAAAATGAAGGTTCAAATTCAAATTTTAACAAAATAACAATTACAATTCACAGTATTGACTAATTATGAAATATTTTAAAGCGTTTTAATGCAAGAAAGACTTTGACATGAAATACAGGCATTCAGGCAAACCTTCTTAAACATCACTAATTAAGTCATACTCCAGATAGTTTGGCAGTCTTGGGTTCTTGAGCTCCATCTATCCATCCATCTATCTTTCTTATGTGTGCTTGAAGTAAACCCAGTGATCCCTCTCCCCAGCTACACTCTGCAACTGTTCACCAGGGATCCTGATGTCTTGGTCTGCCTTGGGTTTTCCCCCAGTGGGACACAATTGGAAATTCTCCAAAAGGAGGAGACAGAAAGCTTCCTAATCATATCCTGCAGTCACTTCAATTAATTGCTTTCAATGCACAAGAGCAGCAGCTTTAGTCTAAACTACAAACTACATTTATTAAATATTATTTTTGCTAAAATTTTAAGCCTCTATTGTTGCCTGTTCTTTAACCTTAACTTCAAATAAGTACTGAATGGTGTTTTATTGAACTTTGTTTAATTAAAGATAAACTCAGATCCTACTGATGGAGGACAAAACATTTACTCTGTTGCCAACAATAGCAATCAGAATTGATTAAAACCAGCCTTTCAAACATATAAAGATAAGAGCTTCAAAGGCTTTCAGTAAGTGAAACATGTTCCAAAATATCACCTAGGATATTTTTTGTTCTGTTTTGAAAAGCACTGCTACCTGGAAGGGTTTTTTGTATCTTGTTCTAAGATAGACTTAATTAAAAACCAACATGTCCTTAACAGGCTGCACAGTGGCACAGTTGGTAGAGCTGTTGCCTTGCAGCAAGAAGGTTCTGGGTTCAATTCCCTGCCTGCCCAGGGTCTTTCTGCATGGAGTTTGCATGTTCTCCCTGTGAATGTGTGGGTTCTCTCAGGGTATTCCGGCTTTCTCCCACAGTCCAAAAGGTGTGAGTGTTAGTGCATGGTTCTTTGTCCTGTTTATGTGTTGCTCAACAGACTGGCAACCTGTCCAGAGTGTACCCTGCCTCTCATCCGGAACGTTAGCTGGAGATAGGCACCAGCAGCCCTCCTGACCCCACTAAGGGACAAGGGTATACAGAAGATGGATGGATGGATTTCCTTAACAACTCTCTTAAAGTGAAGGGAAAGTTTTGGAAACTTGAGCTAAAACCTGATTGCTTCTTTTGCCCAGTTTGCCGTGTTTGCTTTATTTAGCTTCTTGAAAAGGTTATACTATTTTTATAAATTACTGATGCTTTTAATGAGAGCATTTTGAAGGTTTTGCAATCAGTGTGAGGGAATATGGGTCCTAATGAGAAAGGACTTTGAACATGCAATAAAAAAAGACCTGTTTTTACATGCTGTAAAGTGCATGTCCAAGATGAGGCAGCTCAGTTGCAAATGACACTGTCAGTGTTGCCAAGATACAGAGAATGTTGGATTATGTGATATTCAAGGTTCTTTTAAGTCCCTCCTGTAAAATGTGTCTTAGCTGCAGATAAAGCTGTACACTACATTGGGTGCCCTTAACCATTCATCTTCAGGAGCACATAATGAAGCAAAACAATTTTCCGGATTCTTTGAACAATAATATGTTAAGTTCTGAACTTGAAATCAAATGTTTATTTCAGAGAAGAAGCAAATGTTTTCAGATAAAATGTCTTAAAAATAATTTCAAGGTGAAAAATCTCAATTTAGGAAAACTAAAATTTGAACCTCTGACAAAAGGAAAAACGAGTAAAAAAACAATCTCTCAGTCTCTTAAAAACGTACAACAGAGGTATATGCAGAAGCAATATGTTTGTATGTATATTATTGATATTCAAAAATGCATGTGACTCTAACTCAATGAAGTTGGGACTCATTTTATATTTCATCTTCATTTCACTGAGGAAATGAAAAGGAAATAAAGTAGGTAGGAGGAAGGGATGAAAAATATTCAGAAATATGACCAAGGTCCTGTGTTTTATGTGTCTTATGCCACTCTGAAAAGCATGTACTCATCAGAGGAAGACCCACTGGGATTTTTCTTATGTTACAAGAAAAAAGGCTTTTTGCACCTTCCTTTGCTATGTCTCAGGTGTGAACCATGATTAGATAAACCAACCGTGGCCTCAAGTGAAAAAAGTTTGTCACACACCTGAACACATGAAGGATAGTGAAATAAAAGTGTATTATTTGAGCTGGTCTTTGGGTGTTTGATGTCTTGTTTATAACCTTAACATTGGAGTTTTTCTTACAATATTTGTTTAGACAGCAGGGAAACACTCAACCTCTCACCTCACTTCCAGTTTATTTGGCAAAGAATAGAGCAAGTAACTCTAACCCTCAAAAAAGATTTTCTAAATTCAGTCTTAAAAGATAACATGACTAACTAGGCACAAACAATCACAGCAAAATGCTAAAGAAAGACTTTTACTTGGTATGTTCTAGATATTTTTATTTAAACAGTAAGGCATCTCACTTTTAATACTTAATAAGAAAGTGGGATTGTCTTATACTAAGGTAAAATGGTTCAGATCATACTTGGTATACAAGGACTGCTTTATGTCATTTAGCAATTTTGAAACTGAGCAAGCAAAAGTATTTTTTATCTATTTTGAGTTCAAGATAAGAGTTTATTTAAAAAAAAATTAAGAATAGTTAAAAAACAAAACAAATTTGGCTTATTGAAAAATATATGCCTGGTTAATTATTCCCAGAAGATACTTTTAATCTGACAAACAAGTCTCATATGTATGTATTGCCAATTAATAAACATGACTGTAGGAATGATTGTATATACATACATTAAAAGCTATAAGGTTTATTTCTAATTTTTTTAAATGAAGGCGTCTGACTTATGCGCAGAAAGGCAGGGCCAGCCTGTGGAGAAAATGCTAAGCGGGCCAGCTTTTATGGCACAGGGGGTGCCATAAAAGAGGAAAGAAAAAAAAAAGACTTTCCTTATTCTTTTTAAAACTTATAGTTAATTATATAATTTCTTTACACGAAAGATTCTGCTCCAATGTAGCTACATAGCAAAGAATGTTAAATCATCGATAATGATACTTTGATACTTTGCTTAACTTCCCCCTCATTCTCCACTAGTTGGTTTGTTCCTGCACTCTGCGCGCGCACTCAAAGTCAAACCTCTGCGCTCTTGGGGGAGAAAAAGACCTTTTTCACGCTTCCGCGTTTTAAAGCGGATGTGGGGTTTGACAATTTCCGGTGGCTATAGTGTTAGCATTAAAAGGCTAGGAAAATGGCTCAGTCTCGGCGGAGTTGTTTTTTGTTCAGTCCGTGGTTGTTCGTGTGGGGCAAGAAAACAGCCATATCTGTCCTATCATGCGTTCCCGACGGACC